>JAPMOR010094650.1:55796-137218 GCA_026543865.1 Argiope aurantia | reverse complement strand
CGGTCAATGTAATGAAATATAAAAGACGAATGCTTGATTCTCCTTACAATAGTACGTGCTGAAATCCCTGGCTTAACCATAATATTATGTAACTCTTTTGCGCAAGCGCTGTGGTGACGTTATGAAAAAATCGCATGATCCTACAGTATCAGATGTCAGTTTTAGTCTCGGTTTCGGTTCATTTTTCAGTTTTGATGAAGTGTGTAAGGACGGAACCAATGATGGTTGTATGTTGTATAAAGAATTCGTGCACGTAAAATGAAATATGCAAATATTTGTATATAATTATCTGTGCTTGTGCCTTCCTCCAGCAAATAAAAGAGAAAATGAAAATGTTTGGATTAATGATTTCAATATTTATGTTGGAATACTTCGATTCTTCCAAGTTGGAAGTTCCTGGAATGACAGGCAAGAATGAATTTTCTCTTACAATTCGAAATTTTTCAATTTGGTGTCTAGAAATCAAAACAGTACGAAACACGCCGCCCTGTCTAAATATATGAAAAAAAAATGAGCATAATTGCTAGTTAAGGCTGCGTACGAAACGTTTGGGCGTGGCGCTATCAAGTAAAATAATCTGTTTATAAAATCTAATACAATTGTTTTAGCTGCACTCTTAACCGAGAATAATCAGAAAATTTATTCTAAACTTGATAATTATTTTTTGATTATTTTTATCGGACTTCGTTATTTTTTTCTTAAGTAGAATAAAACCATCTTTGGCAACCAAAGAAAATCAGTCATTTACTGATAATCAGAAACACAGGCCATCCGTGCATCTATCTGCACACGATTCAAAATGCTTACATTTAAATTTGTGAGGGACCGAAATTTCGGCAATATATTATCATCAGTTCCATATTTAAGAAGTTCATTCAATTCTGAAGTACAACTGTCATGCATGTAGTTCATAAGGAATCTTGATTCAAATTTTGTTGAATGTTTTGTACCAAACAAGCAGCTTGTTATTTGTCTTGCTTTAATATTCTATATTAAACATTTGAATCTAAAAAAAATTACTCTTTCAATACGATTTTTTATGAAATATTTATGGTTGTCATAATAGTTTGCAATAATAAAGCCAAAGCTTGCAATGGCACGCAATTAATAGATAAATGCCTAAAAATATATATTTTTAAAAGCTGATGATAAATTTACCTTTACTCCAATTAATAAATATTTAAATGCATTTAAGATAAAATCCAATATTAATTAAGAAAAGCAGACGATCCCCCCCCCCTCCATTTTAAATGAAAAAGTAAACGATATATTTGTGCTTTCTATCACGAAAAGTTATTATTTGGATTTAAATGAAAGAATATTTGCAAACGATAATTAATTTCTTCAAATATATTTAAAATGCAAAGATAAACTTTCAGTTCTTGTCGAATAAATCTTTTGGCATTTGTTAAAAACTTTAAAGCTTTTCAATAATATAAGCTTTGTAACAAGCCTAGATTTGTATATTATCTCTCTAATATTTGTACTTTGATATTATTTATTTTGCAATAAATACTGAATTATTCGATAGCAACATAAGCATTACCTATGACTGCTTCAAATGTAATATTTCATATTTACTTTACTGTATACGAAGTATAGAATCGTCACAAAAATTCAAACTCAAGATTTTGAAGAAATTTTAGCATCTAAAATAGAGATTCATATCAAATTTTGAATGAAACCTATCAAGCGTTTGTCAGTCTGTAGGTTGTTACCTTCTCATGCATGTGATAATTTATTAACGCAATTGTTTAAATTAATAAAATTGGCTTGTGACTACAATTTTACTTCCATGTCAAATTTTGGTGTAAATCGGTCTGGAAAAAGTTGTCCAAAACATGTATTCTCAGAACAGTTTCAGTAAAAATGCCAGATTCATGCCAAAGATCTGCATTTTGTAGTTATCACCAGATCTGTAAGTTGTAACTACTTTGCATGGCGTGGGTGAACATTATGCAAAGTATTCGCGGCCTTATCCAAGGTCTATACTTTTATACGAGGAAGGTAAGGAGGGGGAAGAATACTTAGAGGGAATGCGAATTTAATATAATTATATTAACGTCCTGGTTTAAAGTAACACTAAGGCTATTTTGGGACGGACTTCGAAATTTTGAACAGCTGTCAGATGACGAACGATACCTGAGCTGGCACCCCATCTCCAAACTTCCACACTACACCAGCGGGAGAAAATTTGGCCCCGACGGATTTAATGTGCATCAGACCCGCTTACACGACGGTTCTTCGGTGAAATGGGGTCTCGAACCTGAAACTCTCCTATTCCAAAGCTAACCTTATCACCAGACCACCGCGGCTTCGGAGGGTATGCGAGAGCGTTTCGGAAAGACCTTTGCCTTTCAGCTTGCCGAGGAAGAGAAAAGTAAGATTAACCATGATATTTAATTTAGCATAGATATAACATTTCTCTAAAAGTTTTCGCTTTTTTTTTTCTTTTTCGGAACGTTAAATTATTGGCATAATTAGCGAAAATAGGTCCCTTTTGCGTTCTGCACAAAAGACCTTTTGTTTCTTTATGGGAAATACCAAGAGTGCATTTAGATACGTGGATGTTTTTATACCGTCTTTAATTTTTCATTTCCTAAAGAATATGGATCACTTACATTCACTTGATGAAATATGTTATCGTCATTTTCATCGTTATTTTCTGATTTGATTTCATTCGTGTAAATATGCAGTTCTTCGACGAATTTCAGTTTTTGCATTTCCTTTACAATATTGTGTAGTTTGTGCGTATCTTTTTTCTCCAGTTGAATCGTAACTTCTGAAGGAAGTCGAGCAATTTCAATGCCAGAAAAACTTCGGAGACAAGAAAACATATCTACTTGTGACTTCTTGAAGTTTAGCGTTTCTTTTTCTTTTTTTCTGCTAATTTTCTTTTTTGGCAGCCAGAAGGATATGTTCTTGCCATGGACATGATTAGATCTAACAACATTAAATATTTTATAGTATGAATTTTCAAACACTATATGCAGTATAGTCTTACTTAATAAGTGAGGTAAATGACGGTAAATTATTGCCTTGGGTTTGTAATATGTTGTATACTTGCATTAGACAATAATATATCCTTAATTTTTCAAACCCAACAATTTTTAAATTTAAATTTCTTCTTCTCTTCTTTCTATTCCACAATTATAGTTCAGGATGTTATTTTAATTCTTGGTCATTTTGGAGCCTCCTTGCATAGCATCCGCCGCATCCCTCAGAAGGCGGGCCATTTTTGTGTATTTTGCCTGCATAGGTCAAACCATTATACATAGAGCTACCACATTCCCAGATATACTAACACATTTACAGCACCTTTTTTTATTCATTTTAATTAAAAATTAAACGACATTTTGGTGTTTTTCTTTGATAACTCCCGGAAATATTGTACAAAATCTACTTTTTCATCATTTTTTAATTTATAAATATCTATTTCATGATATCAATTTTTCGTGAGCATTTTAGCAATTTTATATAAAAAAAATCTATAATTTTTAACATTATATTCTATTGTTCCGCCTGCGGTCTTTGATCCGCCAAATATTTAATCGCGTTATTTTCTTCCATTATTGAAAACTAAAGTACGATACTGTTTTATATTTGTGTAGTTTACAAGACGAATAAAAAAAAAGAAATACCGCGAAAATCAGAAGATATAGATTATTCGGACAGTTGCATTTTTAATAGCACAATATCACAGAACTAGTCTCCATTGGAAAAGTTCCACGAAGAACAGAATAAATGAAGGGCTATTGAATTAACCTGGCTCAGATATCTATCGCAGTTTCATTCTTAAAAATATTTTCTAGGAAGAATCATGAAATTAAATTACACATACAACATATAATTATTGAAAGTGAACACATCCAGTATTATAGGTGAAACAGCTGGTTATCAAACCTAGCTAATCTATCATATACGAAAGTCATTTTTATTTTCTCATATACGGGGCATAAAGAAATAATTGTAACTGTCAAAAAATTCGAATTCGTGATTTTGATGAATCTCGACGCTTCAATACATTCCGAATTTGAAAAGCACATTTTTGGCATTATATCTGCTATGAACATAAGTAACTCAAAAACGCTTTGAGCTAAAGGAATGAAATTTGGTATATGGATTTTGATAGAAATCTATAACTTTGGTCTAAATTTTGAACGAGCTCCCTTCTGGGGAAATTTATCTGCCTGTCTGTTCGAGTAAAAATGAACTCGATAACTACAAAAACAATTGTAAAGAGCCAGATATAAAAGATTTGTTATACAGGTTTAGCATCTAAAATCTACATTCTCATTACATTATGAACCAAACTTGTGAAAGGATTGATTGTCTATTAATTTGTATTTTCTCATGCATGTAAAATCAATAACTCAATGACTTAAATCAATGAAATTCGGTATTGTTACAAACCTGTAATTTTGCTTCCCGGCACGAATAATGTCATCGTGGGAAAGACCGTCGTACGATCTGTACTGAGCGGGTGCCGCGTCAATGACCTCAGAGTTTGGTGACTATTTGGCGACAAAATGGAAAGTTTGAGAATTTTCACGATCCATCCACTAGGAACCGAGATACGTCCTGATTGGTCTAGAAGATTCTATTCCCGCCTCCCGTGAACTATAAAAGGCTGGTAATCTGAAGTCGTGTGAGTGAGTGGTCATTTTCAGATTCGGTCTCCAGCCATGGAAGGAGACGGACGTTCTGACAGCAGGTGCTCTAGTAGTTTTTCTAAGAGCAGCAAAGGCGACCGACCGAGAATTATGAGTGTAGGATTCAATGATAACCACTCAGCTATTTCGGGAACGGGCAATAAGCCAAGCAATGTTGCTCCGCCCAGTTCAAGTTGTTATGAGAGTTACAAAGAGGAAAAAACCCAACATAACCCACCTAAGATTATAAGCACAAAATACGCAAAAGAAGTTGAAGCATGGATGGAAAAATATAATGCACGCAAAGCGACAAACGAGAAATATCCCAACTTTGAAATAGACCTCGAATTAAATGATGATAAACAAACGGACACCGATGACACAACACAAGCTTTCCCAAAGAAAAATGACTCTAGCAATGATAACTTTCAACTTGTTAACCCAAAAAAAGGCAGCCAAAATTAGGAAAACGGATGATAAAACCGAGAGCATGAACACTTCTAACAGGTTCGAGATCCTGAGCCACAACCAAGATTCCCAAGAAATTACCAACAACAAGCCGGCTTGCATAAATTTGAAACTCTCAAGCAGCTATAATCTGACACTCCAAGAAATCCACAGAAAATTCCCCCAAACCGAAAACAAGCTTATTCGCAACATGATCGCAATTCAACCAGTTAATGAAGAAGATAGAGCAAAAATCATAGAGATATTAACAGAGAGAAAAGAAGAATTTATCTTATCCGAAAACTATGATGAAAGACCCATTAAAGTTATTCTTAAAGGTCTCCCAACTGATACAGATAAAGAAGAAATTACCCGAGAACTCACAGAAAGAAATTACAACATTGTCAGAATTTCACAACTAAGAAACTATAAGATGAAGATCCTGTATCCTATTTTCCTACTTGAGATCAAGAAGTGCCCTCAATATTTACAATGAGAAAACCCTACTACATCTTAAAATTAAAATCGAAAGTTACAGAAGAAAATCAACTGCAACTATTTGTTACAACTGCGCAGGCTTTCATCATTCCGCAAGAAACTGCGGAATAACACCAAAGTGAATAAAATACGGCGGTTCGCACGCAACAAGGACCTGCAATATCACAGAAAAAAATTCAAGACCCAGTTTGTGTCAACTGCCAAGAAAAGGGTCATACAGCTGCCTGGAAAGGGTGCAGAAAATTCCCCAAATTAACATCCATAAATGGGAGGCCCTCCTATGCAGAGATAACAAGAAAAACTCCAAGAAACCCAGTCCAACAACCCATCCCCGCACCTCGAAAACAGAAAACGGAACCAACTTTGACGGCTAATGAAGAATTCCCCTCTCTCCAAGAAACAATGCAAATCCTCAAGGAATTAAGAGAAATCCTGAAAGAATTCCCTAAACTAATTGAAGCGGCCAAGCTAGTGAGGAAAACTGAAAACAAAGAGGAAAAAAAGATGATAATTCCCAATGCTTTGATCGGCTAAGTTCCAACAAAAGTTAAGTTACTCCCCCTCAATAACCCAGCTTTCTGATTGGCCATTCACGGACAATAGTTTATCCATCACCTAACTCGGAAAACGGTCTGCATCACCCTCTCCTACTCCCCTGACAGCCTGCATTCCTATTGGCCAAGACATCTCTCCCACTCTCCCTCACCTGCAAAGAGCAAATTTCGGCAGAAGTTCCAAGGCATTCTCTCTCCCTTCACCGTCTCATCAAGAACCATCACAGTTCATGCCATCCTACCTAAAAGCCAAGTTGATGCAGTTCTATCATTAAGGGGATAGTCCTTTTCCAAGGACGGGTGCCCCGATAAGCGTACCATCGAAGTCGGAGTCGTGTGAGTGAGTAGTCGGAGTCGCCGACAAGTAACGAGTTTTCGAGAGGATAGCGAAGCAACGGTGAATTGCCAGCTTTGTGTGGAGCGAGTATTGAACTGCTGTGTGCCGAATCTTGTCGCCCACTGTGTCGTCGTATATTTTATGTAGTAGCCAGTTGTGAGAAGTAGTGAGTCGGCAGTTAAAGCGAGAGAAGTTCAGCCGTTGGAGAGACGGTAGAGCGAAGCTCCCAGGATCACCTCTCCTGCTGGATTTCGTCTAGCCGCTTCGTGCGCTGTGGACGATTACTACCTGTGGGCTACTGTCGTGTGTAGTGTCCTGTGTTCGTCTCGACTGTAAATATTTGTCGTCTGTGTATTCGTCTTCTTCGTGTAAATAAACATCGTTGTTTTCCTACTGAGGCCTGCTGATTGTGTGTTCTCTTCACATACACCCACTATCAAAGCGAACCCGTCAATAAGGAGAAAATCCGGAACAGTATATTATCTTGTGAGTACGATTATAATTCCGTATCAAATTTTGGTTTTGAATTAATCGAAAAAAAGGAATCTAAAATATATATTCGTACAATAGATTGAATAAATATGCTAGAATAATGCCAGATATCAATATTTTGCAACTATTGTTCGCTAATGCCATGCAAAGCAGCCGTGTTCTTAAAGTTCAAAATTTTATGCGGGGTGATAAACCTATATAGGAGAGTATGCGATAAAATTTCGGGAGAACCACTCTCACTGGCTTAATAAGGATTTTACAAATGTTAGCATAAATAGATAGACTTTTTCTTGAAGCACAAATGATCAAGATTTCCGTTACAAAAAAGTCATTTTAACTTGCTTATATTTATAGATTCACATATTATTTATAAATTTGAAAGAAATATGATTCTGAATCATTCACGTTACAAAACTCTCTACAAGGCAGATCGTTGATATTATATTTACTTTATTGGGCACGTAGTTACTTCTTGTGTAATAAGTATTTTTTTACCCAAATTTTTGGATTCTGATTAAGAATTAAATGAAATTTTAATGTTTTCCCCCCTCAACATCTTTGGAATATATTATCGTATTGCACAAAAATCCTTTAAAAAAAAAGAATTGGCATTTTATCGAGATTAATTTTATAAATCTTTCTTTGCTTCTAATATATTTTTTAAATATTTCCTAGCTATATATTTTAGAACTATAGTTTTCACTGTTTTATTGATAAATAATAATAAGCGCACAGCGAGATATTAAATACATACTTTCATGTGCTGATTACTATAGTATAACTAAGAATAAATTTTTCAAAAATTATTTCATGACAGATGAATTCTTCCTAAAACATAATCAAGCAACAATGTGTCAGACTACACATTCAAAACTCTTACGTTTCTTTTATCATGTGAGAACATGATGTTGTTTTGATTTGAAGTTTTTGAAGCCACAAAATGCACGCGCAGAAAATTGACAATTTATAATTTTAGGGTTGGAAAATGGTATTGAAGGTTGTCACATTTGGCGACTTATCAGCAGTAAAAAACTACAACTTGGCGCGAATGTTCCAATTCTCCTGTCTGGCCAATAAAGGGCAGTGTCGTAAGAAGTTATCGCCCGAAGAAGCACAGAGAAGAGATATATATATATGGAATGATATTTTAAAATCTAAATTAAAACCTAATTAATTTCCAAAGTTTTATCTTAATTTAAACCATATTAACTTCAGTCTAAAATGCTCCCTTATTTCCTGATGCAAATCCTTCTTTATTGATTTAATGCAACAGAAGCTCTGTACAAATGCTTAAATCAGCGGTTCTCATGCTCCGAGTGAAGGGATAAAAATTTGCCAAGCTACGCAAATTCTTTTAAAATATACCTATTTTCCCCTTACTTACATAAATCGACACGTGTAAAGAAATACTTATCAAAATCTCATAATATATAATGAACGGGGAAAACTATTTCCTTCTCTTTACTCTCTATTCTCTCTTGTGTTGTGATGAAGATTGAGGCACTTCGTCGCTTCTTGTACATAAATTATGCTTCCCGGGATGGAATAAAACGAAGTTTAAAAATTCAAAAGTGTCTTCTCTCTCTTCGGCCACGAAACTGCTTGAAAATATGCGTTTTGAATATATAAAATTTTCAATTTTTCTAGCTGGCAAAAAAAGTTTGGGAGCTAACAATTTTGAGATGGGAGGAAAAAAAAACATCGTTGGTGATTGCGAAATATGAGTCATGTGAGGTGTTTTTCTGTTGGATTGATACCACGTGATTTAAAAATAATATTCTCACATGATAACTTGAAATTTGCGATAACTGATTTCATTTTTTTTAACAACGAAACAATTATAAGTGAATATATTTTGTGGAATGAAAAAAATGTGATTTCTGAGATAAATAAATATATTTAAAAGAGCAGAGGAAATTATTTTTACAATTGGCTCTTGTCTTCTAAGTAGGCCAAAAAATTTTTTACTTTCTCGAATACAATGAGAAAATATTCTAATGATCGAAAAATTCAAATCTTGATGTTTTAGATCTGTTTGAGCTCGAAACACAGATTTTTGGAATTAGGTCTCTCTCTTTGTGGAAACGATAACTGAAAAACGTTTCGAGGGAAATCGTTGAAATTCAGTATAAGAATTTACCACTAAATTTGAGAATTTCTAACAAATTTTGAAGGAAATCCATTCGGAGGAAGTCTGGCAGTCCGAATAAAAGTTAACACAATCAATGAAAAACTAAAAAGTAAAATAAAATTTGGTACAGATATTTAGCATAATTGAGATTCGTATCAAATTTGGAATAAAATCCTTCCAGGGGTTGACGGTCTGTCGGTTTCCAGCATGTAACGCAATAACTCAAATACGCATAAATAATTGAATTAAATTTGGTATGTAGTCTTGTTATTACAATTGTAGCTCGGTGTTAAATTTTGATTTTAATCGATCGTTAAACAAGCTGGAGTGGTCTTTCTAATAAAATCGTTGTTACAGAGGGCCTTGTATGGCATTGGCTTACTTTTGCATGCTTTCTAGAAAACTACCCGTTTTCTTAAGCTTAAAACTATAGCTTGCAGAGCATCTTAAATTCTTAAAAATTAAAATAATACTCCAAGCATTTTAGAATTCCATCGGTTTGTTTATTCTTTCAACTTAACAATATATTACAAACCATTGCTAGATTCCAAAAGGTTTTCAATTGATCATCAGCTATTATACAAGAAATAAACAAAATAATATTAATAAAATATTTTTATCAAAGAAAAAATCGTTTGCTTTTACCTTTTAATAATATTTTAACTAAATAAAAATAATAGCAATTATAAAATGTCTGAAAAGGAATCGTCTGCTAAATGTATATTAACAGATTTAGATTATGATATTTACCGAACAGCTTACAATAATGAGATACTTTCTAGCTTGAAATTAACATTTTTATTGAATCAATTGTGTAATCCTTAGCGACTGAGAAAAGGTTAATAGTATCCGAAAATTAAAATTTTGTTTTAAACAAATTTTTTCCTGCCGATTGAAACAAAAATTTTACAAAATTATACTTGTAGCCAGAAAATAACGTACCATATTCCAAATATTTAAGTCATTGTGTTTTTGAGCTACCGCATATACATGTTTCTGAAAATATAGACTGACATACTATCAACTTTTAGTTGGATCTGGCTCAAAATTTGATAGTTCTTTACACTATAAATATTAAATCTATGTGCCAAATTTTATCTATCTAACTCTCTTTTTATTCGAATAGCCGGACAGACAGATTTGCTCTGAACGGATTTTGTACAAAATTTGATAGAAATCTACAAATTTGATCTGAAGATCATATACCAAATTTCATCTGTCTAGCTAAAAGCGCTTTTAAGTTATCTTAGTCACAGACGGGCATTTTTCAAAAATATGTTTTTCGAACTCGGAGAGGTGTAAAACGCGGTGATTCGTCAAAATCTCGAATTAAAATGTTTTAAGGATTACTATACTTCCTCTATATTTCGTACACGACAAAGTAAAAAGCGTCGGAGATGCACTTTCGGGTTTCTAGTACTTTTGCATTAACCGCATGTCAGTGATTAATCGTCAACTAATAGACTGTTTCTTAACTACTGTTCGCTAATGGCATGCAGTTAATGCAGAAATACATTTATTAGAAAATATGCAAGACAGTTTCGGGAAGACCATTCCCGAAGGTTATTAAATAACAATAATGTTTCTCAAGAAATGACAAAAAAAATCAATAAAACAGTAACAAGTAGTATTAATACGTTTTATTTTACCCATCACAAGGAAAGACTAGTATCGTTAAATCTCAATAACAAAATATTAAACATACAAACAATTACTACAACACAAAATTAAAATATTTAACATGAAATTCAACAAATGTGCCATCTTAGAAATTAATGGTATTTTGAGCTCGATTTCCTTTAAATTTGGCGCGTTTAATATTAAAATATATCTAAAAAATTTGACACAGTGAATAAAACTAAATATATATCAAATATGAACACTACCAAATAGTAGTATTATTATAAAAACAAAATAATACTAGAGACTCCAAAACTTTTCAAAACATAAGTATTTTACTGTATTGTAAGTATAAGTTTTATTATAAATGAAAAATTGTTCAAAATAATTAAGAAATTTCTAATAATCTATTATTTCTTTTTTAAAAAAAATTGAAATCAATATTTTAACATTGTTTTTGACACTACTTTTTTTGTGTGTGGGGGAGGGGGTAATAAACACCTATTTAGTTTGTCCCGAGTCATTGTAGGCTATTATGAAAATTTAAGTACATATGTATTTTCAGAAATTTTGTTGACACAAAATTACTAAATACATTCTTATTTAACCTTACAATGATTTTTTTAAATACTTTTTACAAAATATATATATGCGTGTGTATGTGTTTTGAATAGCTGCATATAATTAAAGAAAATTATTTTTAAAAAAATTGTGAAATTAAAATGTGCCAAATGGTTACATTATAAATTAAACAAGATTCCAGTGACACAAGTCATATTATAACAAAATTGCAATAAAAATAAAAGTCCCTTTTTACCAATATATATTTTTACGAAGCAAAAAAAAAAAAGTTTTTTATTGTGATTTTAACAGTAGAAATACTATTCATACAACAGCCGTCCTGTTATTCTTCCAAGTTTGCAGATTAATTCTAATTCTTTTATAATCTATCGGTCTTTTCTACAAATTTTTATCAAAAGCATTTATAAAGGATTTCCAAACATTCATTGTTACCCTTTGGAATGTGAAAATTATAAATGGAAATAAAAACATTGCATTATAGGGTTAAGATGTTGAAAATGCCTTTGTAAAAATTTAAGAACACTAAACATATATGCTGCTTTTACTAGAGAATTAATCAGCATACATTCTTTAACTTTAATAGCAATATGAGATGCACATTTATAATTGCATACACTTTTTATGCTATTGATTAATTTTCTTACTCTCATACAATGAATATGATCAAGCACCATTACATTTTATTCAAACATCATAAAAGAAATTAAAATATTTAATTTAAAACAGAAACATTGACATCATCAAAATCATTCCACCAAACGATATTTTAAATAATTCTTACATTTTTTATACTTAATTTCTGCTTACCAGATAAAGAATTAAACAATTAATTTATTGAAATATTTTTGAAAAAGTTATTTTTTCCAAAAGTTGAGAGAAACTGCGCAGTCTAAAATAAAGAGCTTCTATTTTATTTTAGTACAAAATGTTTTATTCATTTATACATTTAAATATCGTATTCAATTTTCCGCTTATTCAAATTTAATTTTTTTTTCATTTTTCTATTTCTAAGAAGGAAACAAAAGTACTTTTAGAAACTTGTGAAAATACTGCTTTGAACAATTTGAAATAAAGCAATTGAAATGAGCATATCTCAAAAAGCTTATAAATAAATCATATCTACTAATTCCATCGGTCTCATGTAGCGCCATCTATGGCCTTTTAACCAAATCTCTCATTGTTGCTTCCAATTTACGATTTTTTTTTAATTCTTATTCTTTTGGATTGAAACTTTGGAAATACAAATATGGATTGAACTGCATCAGAGATATTACACTGCAACCGTAAATGCATTAAAAATTCCTTTTTGTTGCTTTTCTTTATGTGTAATGTGAATATGTTGACGAATTTATTCAATGTCTATATCTGAAAACAGGGGATAACAAACAGATATTGATACTACACATTCCAAATTCATACTTTTAAGAACTGTATTAATTCGCGCTTAAGCGCTTAATGCCACATTTACTTTTTTATTAATTAATAACTTTATAAAATATTTTTATTTTCCAGTCATATACAAAGTGAAAATTTTGGAATTGTCGGAATTGGAATTAATACCACTGGGGGTACCGGTTCAGAGGTGATCGTTCTCTGATTTAGGTCTAAATTACAATCTGTGCATGAGCGAATGAAATGCATGAATGAAGTCAGCCCTGTAAAAAGGATTGTGCGAATAGCTAAGTCGTACTCTTGGCCCTAGTTGGTGCTATTGAAAAAACAAGAGACGCTCATTTGGCTTAAATCGCTGATAGATAACTGTCAACGAGCTTGTAAAGTGCCATAAGTTACAACACAACATTTGTAAGAGACACACAATTACGGTTTTATTATGCATTGATTAGTTTCAGAATAAGCAGTAGCATTCCAATATTTTTTAAGGACTATACAAAGTCCAGTAAAAGTAACGATGACAAGGAATTTATTGGTTGTCCTTCGACAAACATAATTGTGCAAGTCCCATAAGTTCTGCAAAGGCTTCCAAAATTAAATTGGCACAGGATACTGGAAGTATATTATATGAGCATAAATTAAGTCCTTTGCATTTCTATGGGCACAAAATTAAAAATAGTCATATAATTGAATTATCAAAAGGTAACTTTACATTCTTTTCATAAGGTTTTTAACTATCTTCTAGTATTATACTATATTATTCCCATTTTTCAAAGATGCATTTGAAAATTAAATTTATTGCAGTGCATTGAATGAGTATCACATGGACATGAATTGGTTCGATTGCTGTAGGTTCCAAGCAATTTCTATGTCATTCTTTGACAAACATAATTGTGCATGCTTCATAAGACGTAAAAAGATTTCCAAAATTAAATTGACATTATATGAATTATATATATATATGAATTAAGTCCTTTGCATTTCTATGGGTATAAAATTAAAAACAGTCATATAATTGAATTATTAAAGGCTACTTTATATATTATATTATATATATTTTGCAGAGCGTTTTTAACTATCTTTTGAAGATGCATTTCAAAATTAAATTTAGAATAATGCATTGAATGAGTATCATATGGGCACAAATCGGTTCCATTGCACTTATATACTATAACATTAAAATTGGTTCTGTAGGTGAATTATTGAAACTTAGGTCTTAATTTTGGCATTAAGTTTTCACCCAGTTCTTCTTGGAAATGATTTTATATGCTATTTATTTCATGAGAATTAAAGTATAAAAATTTTGGGAGTCAAATTTAATATTTTGCTATGCAGTTGTATATTAGCAACAGCAAATAAATGCATTACTATAAAATATATTTCTTCATTCTAAGAAAAGTTAGCACTATTTTCAGTTCATAAATTTATAAAACGGATAAGAACACAGGAAACACCAACGTAAGAAAAAGATGCTGCTAATGATTTTTTATTTTATACTTAAATTTTATTATTAATTTAATGACTAGAATAAAATATAAATTTATTCATATATTATTTATGTTTCACCATTTAAAAGCTTAAAAAAAACATTTCCTCACAAAAACAGCAATATTAATGATTCTTGCACTCCTTTCATAAAATATAGGAATAAATAACTTCCTCTAAAAATTTTTTCCAAGCAAAATAACACTTACTCCTTTAAAATCTATTATTGCAATAATCCAACATTTATTACAATATTTGATCAGTTTATCACTATCAACAGTAAGAATTTTAAATCAACAAACTAATTAAACAATGCATAGTGTATTTAAAATATTTTAATTAAAAAAGTTAATGAAAGTAAACTTTTAGACTATTATATTTAATTAATACATAAAACAAAATACTGTAAAGTACAATTCACTAATAAAAAATTTTAACATCACAAAATTTTTATAGTAAAAATACTGTTTGGAGTCTCTAGCTTCAAAATCCTTTTGCAGCATTGCACAGAAAGAGCTCGTGTAAAATAAAAATTTTCTTAAGTACATAAAACATATAATTTAAATTCAATTCAAAAATTTTCTACACATATTTACTACTTGTGCTTCATTCAGACACTATCAAATTTCTATTTTAATTCATCTTAATCCAATGCTATACTATTCAACATTAATTTTCTTCAGAACTAAATGAAAAAGCTTTGAACTATGGCAGTTTTAATATATGTAACTAAATATATTAAAATATTCTATCAGCTACAAATTCTTAGTTTTAAAAATGAAATTTGTAGATGTATTTTGTACTTAGTAGAAGATTAACTCTTAACTCCACAATTACTTATAACTTTTAAAACTTTCAAATTCATTAAAATTATCTTAACACATTCACTGCACAATGAGATAGAGGTGACATGCACTGAAATGCCTTAGAAGTGGGCTTAAAAAGATGGATCATTCAGAAATAAGGTTTAAAACTTGTAGATAAACTCCTTCCAGATAATTAGACAATCTTCAAAACTGTTACTTTTGTACAAGTTATATAGAACATTGAACTGATAATATTTGTAGAACAAGGATACTTCAAGTTATACAAATCTCATGTTACATAATCACACATTTTATGATGCATCATGTGTAGCTCATGTTTGGTAATCATAAATACTTTCATTGTATTGCAGTGAAAGTGTTAATGCTTGCTTTGGTTAATTCTCACCGACATTAAATTCATAACATTAGATTGCATATAAAAAAATGTTAAGAATCTACAGATAACAGAACTCTTGAAGCACCAGAGAAAATAATGAATAATGAAAAATAAACATATAAACCAAATGAGTTAATTTAACCCAGGCATACCATAAAACAATCAAGAAATACAAAAAATATATAAACCCAAGTTCATGAACAGTTTTACGAATAAACAATCTAACATCTATATATTAATAATTTAATTTTCTGTTAATTAAATTATTAATATATAGATGTTAATTAATAATAATTGATTAATTAATATAAAAAAGTTCAAAACTGCCAAACTAGAATTTAAAAATTAAAACATGATCAAACTATGAAAAACAATATTTATTGAATTTATACTCGACGAAATTTTTCATTCTAACTGCATATAAATTATCTATATACTGTATATTCTCAACTAAAATAAAATAAACTATCACTATGGCAGCTCAAAAAAATATAATTAAATATCTAAATCGCACACAGATAATTTTATGCACTAATTTATCGCACTAAATTTTATTAAATGAAAAATTCATTGAGTTTAAGAGTTGAAGTTAATAAATTCTACTCCCATTAGTATTCTATAAAATATGCAATGAATAACAAAGGATATATGAATAGATTACATACAGATATTTTTAACAATTTGGCACTTACCATACACACCAAACAATTGGAACAATCAGTTGGTGGGTTCGCATTTTACCACAGTCAACATTAATCGATATATTTATAGTTTCACATTGAAGATTAAAAGCTCATGTTATATTCTAACATAAAAGTTAAAAGCTGCATCATAACATCCAGTAACACGTAATTGTTGAATACATATAAGAACACTTGCACATATCACAAAAGTAATTTTCAAGATGGAATTCGAAATCATTTCTCGTTCTGAGTTATATGACAACACAACTACTCATTCTCTTAAAAAAATTACTAAGTTCTACACAAATCGTTGAGTCAATTATTGTTACAAGCAGTTCTATATCATAAGTTACTCAAAGATTATGAACTCTTTATTGATTATGAACTCTTAACCTTATAAGTAGAAACATGTACTTATGCCGTAGTTAGTGATGGCTCTAAGAATCAAAAAAGGACAATGAAGAAAAAGATATTTTACAGCTTTATATTTTAACTTTGATTGCTTGGAATTAGGGAGGTAAAATGGGAAAAGGTAGATAAAAATTATGAAAATAATAAGCAATAATATTAATCTGATAGCAGGATCCTAGAAAAACAATCTGCCAAATCTTATTAATAAATCTTATCAATGAATATTGGTACTAACTGAAAAGTGCAACCATTCAAGCCTGGTGTTAACTATGGCTCTACATATTGAATCATGTCATGCAATAAACCAAAAATTCTTATAATAAAACTGTCTATGTAAGAATAAAAATAAAGCAAATCAAGAGTAGAAGGCAATATAAATTTATCAACTGCCTAAGTGCAAATCTTGTATTACTCAACATATAATTCTTTAAATGAATATTTTAAAGAACTTACAAATCCTCCAAGTGTCACTGTGCTAAACACATTAAATGACTTGACACTTTTTTTTTTTTCATTTTCTTGTTGCTCTATGCAATATTTCTCCTATTCATTTGTCATTGATCAAAATTCTGAATATGGTAAAGTAAGCAAATATAATTCAAATGAAAATAAATTTATAACATAATAATAGAATGTGCTACAACTTTCCAAATATAATAGATGAGTCACCACTAATTATATTGTGCAAGAACTTGAATCTTAAAATGTGCATCATAAAAAAATGAAATCCTAAATAAATGATTTGATTCACCATTAAAAAATGTACAGCTATTATAAAAGATTAATAACACATTAAAAATCAAGCAATATCTATTATGATTCAAGTTTTTAAAATTTTAAAGTTTAAAAATTTTAAAATTTGTACACTTATTTACTTGTATTCATAAAAACTGATATTTTTTTGGATTTATTAAAACCTTTTGGATATATGAAAAGAAAAAACTAAACTTTATATAATTTTAATGATTGAATTCACAACAATTGCTTTCTTTATTACAGTAATTAATTTCATTTACTAAATGCTGCATTTATTTTATTTTGAATATAAAATTTCTTGAGATGCAACAGAATTCTGAAACAAAAGATTTTAATACAATTCTAACTTTATTTTCATTAAGTTATCCAATGTAAAGAAAATAAAGTTAAAAAGATAGTAATTTTAAATGCAATGCATTTTAATAATATAAAAATAAGGATAATTTAAAATACATCAAAATAATATTATATATATTTTTAGTATGATGCAATACTTAAGAGAAATAAATTTTTGTTTTAAAACTATTTGTTAATACATAGTAATGTAATTTTCATTTAGAGCATATGGAAAATACAAATTTATTTTATGAATTCTTTTAAATAATTAAAATAGTAGTATTATCTAAAAAAATAGTATTGTAATATGCATTTACAATTTTAATATAATCTATTTTTAATTTAAATAGCTATTATAAGCAGTACTTTTTCTTACTGTATTTATTCATCAGCAAATACAATCTTTATGAAAATGCAGATAAATAGATATTTAAAAAATTTGATAATTGTAGAAATATTCAATCTGAAATTTATTTAATTGTTATAAATATATTTTATAATATGAAATATAATTTATGATATAACTGTTTGAAAAAACTTTTAAGTTAAGATTTAACTGTATTTAAAGTTATAGTTTAATTTAGAAGCTATAACTATCCTAAAAATATACAACATAACATAATAAAATAAAAAAACACAAAAGAAATAATACTATATTTACATATACCATGAAGATGGAGCAAATGATTTGAATAGTTTGTTTTTCATTACATATAACATGCAAATAAGTTTGTGATTAATATGATTAAGTATGAATAATGAAATGACTTAATAAATTAATATCAAAAGATTTTAAGTTTCTAGAATATTCACACCTTCGTCAAACAAACAATTACATAAAAATAAACAGACACTTAAATGTTTAAAACAGGAAGCATCACATTTCCACAGATATTTGTGAATTATCATTTTAAAAACAAATATTATTATATTAATTTAAAAGATTAAAAGAGTATTAATTCACAGGTGTTATACTCATTTCTTTTTCCCAAATGCTTTTAACTGCTGCCTGCACTGCTGCAACTATGGCACTATCATCTTCTGCTTTTATTCTTGGCGAAAGGTTTTTGCGCCTTCTCAGCATGCCGATTTTCTCTTTCCGTAATTTGTGATGTTTGAGAGAAGTCACAATAAATGTTAATGCCTACAACAAGTAACCAATCTTAATTCATACCTTTATTGAGATACAGATTCTTTACACAATTTCATTTCACTTAATTCAGGCCATAAAATTTTATAAAAGATTTTTCACTTCTTAGAGCTCAATTTTGTACACTGATATACGTTAATGACAATACACCATTTCAATATTTTCAGAATTTAATGATCAATTCTTTAATTACATTTTGATTGCACATAATCGACATCTCATAAATAATTTGAAAAACTGATTTTGAGATTCCAAAATCTTTAGAGTTATTCTCCTAACTACTTATTCTCCTATTATAACTACTTTTTATGAATTATAAAAAATTAATTTTACTCTAAAAGTAGTTATAAAAATTATATAGTTAAGGGGGAAAAAAACCCAGAAAAGAATGAAATTAAAAAATTTCTGTAACACTAAAAAAGTGTTATTTTTTTTAATTCAATATACTAAAAATAAGCAGGATTTTAAAAAGATTTTTTCTCCCATATAACCCTATTTCTACATAGAAAAACGTTTTCAATACTGTGTCAATTGAAGAAAACATACAAAGATAAGATCAAGATTTTTATTTTATTTTTGGGGGGTGGGTAGAAATCAAACCAAATCTTATTCAACATTAATTAATACATAAAAATACAATCATTCAGCAGATTCTAGTGCAACTTTTAGCCAAAATTATATTTTAAATTGTTTTTATTTAGAAGTATTCATGCATCTGAAAGAAGACAGATTAATGACAGATGAAGTTAAAAAGAAGATATTATATTATTTTTCATTATTCTATTAATATTTTATACAATCCCACTTGGGGGTTATGATCCACTTATAAGCAATAATAGGTAATTAAAGTATATACCAATAGAAATGACTTCCTTTTTCTTTTTTTTTTTTCTTTTGAAATGAGCATTTTAACAATGCATTGATCTTATTGAGCTATGTAATATGAAAAAAGGAAAAAAAAAAATGAGATTTTATAAAATTTAATATATTATTAGCATACCTTTTGTATACTTTGTTGATCATGTTTGCCAGAGTGCTAAAAAATAAGAAAATAATATATATTTAAAATTCATTTTTCTGAATAAACCTTATAAAAATATTTACACAATCAAAATAATTTTTACTCTTTTTAAAAATCTTTTTATAAGACCAAAAAACTTACTGCAATTCATTGTATTATTTCTCTTTAGAAAAACAGTAAAAACTATACTTCCAATTTGAATTTACCAAACGATAAATATTAAACTTGTGTTTCGCACATTAAGGAATGATCTAGTTGACAGAGTAAAATATAATTGCTGTCACTAGCTAAAAACATTTATGGATAATTCTGGTAATTTTTTTTTTGTGCAAGATTCATAAATTTTCAAATTTATAGACTTCAATATATTATACCAATAAAATTTTTTTTAATAATATTTAATTATAATTAATGAGAACAAAGAATAGATTATGAAAAACTTTTCATGAAAATGAATCAAACACAAAATCATAAATAAATGAAAAATCAAAATTAAATTCACATTGGACAAAGACAATAACATTACTCACAATACTAGCCAGTAGTTATATGTTGTTAGGAAAAATCCCCAGTATTTTGGATATTATTCAAAATAGACTGTTTTCAGTTACATATTTATATATTGGTTTCAAAGATAAGATTCCAGAACTTAATAAAAAAATTACTAAATCATAACCCTAATTTCAGAATTTGAATATCTTAAAACAGCTTAATTTGAAGCCAAATTTCCTAATGTATATTAAAGTATAGGATTAAATCCTATCATGAAAACAACTGCAATTACTAGAATTTCTACAGTATCAATTTAAATATAGAGAAATCAAATAATATTCAATAATTTTAGATGCAAAAAATTTAATAGAGTACTTATTATACAAGAAATAATAATTATTCAGCATACACCAAGTATGTTAATATGCTTACTCTTTTCTGGTGATCACGCCAACTTCTCTGTATTTTCTTTGCAGCAATGTTTTCTCTCATTTTCTTCACTTTATCATCTATGTTAAAAAATTCATTTTCCAAAGTATTATCTTTTCTATTTTCAGAAGACTCATCCTTTCTACTTCCCAAAGAGTCAACCATTTTATTTTCCAAAGCAATATCAATTTTATTTTCTGAACTATTTTTCCTTTCAGAATTTCGTATCATTTTTGTTGGAGCAGTTACTTTTCTGGGCCTTGTTACAAGTAACTCACGGTGGGTCTCATTTGCCTAAATTAAAATATATCAAATTGTTAATAAAATGAAAAAAATAACCAAACAAAAAATAAATCAGTACTGCGACAATTATTTATGACAAATGCACACCCTACTCTTTTGTTCATAATCTGCTCTCATTTAAAAAAGAAAAAAGGAAATATGTATATATTAAGCATATTTTCTATTTTAAATAACGATAATTTGTTAATTTTCCTGTTACTGTTTTCATATGCAGAAAAATTTTGTAATTAATCCCAAACAATCCTTTGGAATTGTGTAAGTGCTATTAAAAACATGTTCAAATTACAGTAAAAGCAAATTTACAAGGATATTTATTTATCTAAAGGAAGCATATTACAGAGTCGACTCCTTTTATAGACTACATAAACCAAAAACAAAGAATATAAGTCACAAAGCAAATTTAAAAAAAAAATAGAGCCTTTTTGAGTGACTAACTAGGAAAAGTTTCAAAATTACAAGTGTACAAAATTGCAAGGCCTTGGAAGAAAAGTTGGACAAAATCAAGTTTAGTATGAAAAAGGATACCCAAATCTGTGACTGAAAGCGAGCATGATAATATAAGATCATTAATTTTATAAATATTATTCAAAGACTATGTTTTTCTAGTATAACTAAAAATATTACATTTATCAATATGCAGATGTAAGCATTAGTATGACAATTAAAAACATATTTTAAGCTATAACCTGTTAAGTGAATTAAAATTTCTATTAAAAAAAATCAAAATGTTTTAGAATTGGAAGTTAGACTATTTTTCATAGGTCGCAGATATACATTATAATCTCCTTGGATATTACACTTAACAGCAGAGCATAGAGTTCCAAATTCATTGACCGTATAACAATTGGTACCATTTAAAATCATCCAACACAGCAGGTTTTCTGTTTTAATTGTTAGATATTTGAATCTAAACCAAAAGAAAACTTTTTAATTTTAAAGAAATAGTTCAGGAAAAAGATTTTTAAACAATTATAAAAGTTTAAAAAAACTATAACAGCTAGAACACTAAAACTAAGAAGAAAAAAAATTCCAGTTGATCTCATGGATCAAATACCATAATAATAAAATGCTGACTAAAAATTGCTTTTCAAAATATGGCTAGTACACTTATTGGCAGGTTTAGGTGCAAACTGATTAAAAATAGACAGTGCAAGATGATGATACCTGCAACCAGAAGCCTATCAATGAGTCAAACTAATAACAAATGAATCAATATTGGATAAAATCAACATATTTGTCATTGCAATTTTAAAATCATATTAAATGAATGAATTTTAGTTGCATAAAGTTTAACAATTTCTTGAGAGTCGTGCATAAACAAAAGAAAAATAATTAAAATATTAAGAGACGAGTTAAAATCACCACCAATAAAAATACTCTCAAAAGAGTTAAACCATTTAAAACAAAAACTCAGTATAATGTTAAATATCCAAAACAGGTTGCAAAAACAAAACATAGCAACTTTTTTTGCATATTTCAATTTGATCAAAATACAGATACAATCAAGATCAATCTGTAGAACATGAAACTGAGAAACAGATATATATATCCTAATAGCAACCAAAACAGCACAGCTGCATTTATAAGAATAGATAGAAAAATCATGATCTTTATAAAAAAAATGTATCATTCATCAAAAAGATAAGAAGAGTCATTTTTTTGCATAACCAAGTCTTGGTAAGGCCAAATAATATCAAAATCCCCCAAAACAGCAGAGCAAAAAAGTTTTTAAAAAACAGAGTCAGCTGCTGCTGCTGGTATGAATGTTGATGAAGTTGGGATTAATATGAAGACTGATATTGTCTCAATAAGTCTGATCTTTTTCTAAATACACCAGAGAATTCTGTAATGAAATAGGTTGATTTCTCATTATTTGTCTCCACTAATGTTTCTATTGATAGTAAAAGAGGAAAAAACTGTGCCCTTATTATAAAGATCAAAACACATAAAGAATAAAAATTCACATTTACATATCGCAACTTCAAAGTTGAAACTGATAAGACTTGTCTTATATAATATATGTAATGATATTTTAAAATTTAATTTAATCCTTATTAATTTCCTAATTTTTTGGCCTAATTCAGCCCATGTCAAAGTCATTCTAAATTATTCTTTTATTTCCTGATCCCATTCCACTTTTTATTTCTAATTAATTCAACTGAAGCTTTGTAAAAAATGACTGCATCATCGGTTCCACCTGCCGAGTGAAGGGATCCCTCTGTTTTTCTTGTCAAGGTCGCCACATGTGCGAAATTCCGATCATAATCGACACGTGTCAGAAATCTCATGTTATATAAGACCAGGAATAAAATGTTCAATTGGCCTTCAATTTTCTCTTTGAGTTCTTTGCTCTTGCTTGTAAATAATGCATGCTTCTCCGAACTGAAATAAAACGACTGAAAAAAACGAAAAAACGAACTGAAAAAAAAAAATCAAAAGTCTCTTTAATGTCTTCAAACCTGCCTTCTGCTTTTAAGAATTATATGCTTACATATATACAAGAAATTGATTGCAATTTCCTCTTTTGAAATGTACTGGTCCCTTTGAAATCCTTTAAAGTTTTATTTGATTCCCTCTTTACCATTTTACTTGATATATAAAGTCTACTCTTACATACTTTAAAATTAATTTTTCCAAAATTAATGATTTTTTTCACTACAGCAATTTTATTTTGAAATCATTGCTTTGAATGATTTTAATTCAAAATAACAAATATCACCTATAACAATTTTAAACAATGTAAAAAGATTTTACTTCATCAGCTTATATAGAATTATTACTCTATTTTAAGGGGCAAACCAGCAAGTATCAAGAAATTTTTTTATGCAATTTACATTCTTAAAGTTTCATCTACAACAAACTTTCTAATGTCAATGTGTTTGTATTTTTATGCTTCTTTTTAAATTAATTTAATTTTTTTTTTGCATGATAAAATAGCTACAAAAAATGAGCAAAATTAATTTTTTCCCATAAACATATTATGATTTTGACTTCACTGGCTTTCATTATATCCCAGTTTAGTTTGTTTGACAGCAAAATAATTCTTTTTCCTTTTATAACTCAAGAATTTCTGTCCCAAAAACAATTCACAATTTTACATGAAAATTTATGATTCACATAAATGAATTCATAATTATATTGCCATTATAACGTTTTTCTGTTTTCCTCACATGGTAATTAGCATTCCAGTCAGATGTAATGTCACCTATTTTTTCACATATAATTAAGTGCATACGTACAGTCATTGTGTCTGGTCATTTGTAACTACTAGCATTCTGGTCGGATGTAACGTCACCTATTTTTTCACATATAGTTAAGTCATTTGTACTAGCATTGTGTCAGGCCATTTGTTATATCTGGGTATGGCAATACAGATATGTGTCTCATCATTTCAAACAGATCCGTCATATCTTACAAGGGAGAAGTCTTCATCATGTCTTCTCAAAATATCCAGATGCTAAACTTTTTTCCCCTTATGAACAGACTCTTCAAATCATCAAGAAATAATCAATCAATAGCAACCACTGTCAATAAATGTCAAACCCAGGTGGACTTCACCCGGTATTAACTGTGAATTGATTATTTGATTATAATTAACATGTACTCAAGAGGGGTCAGCCACAAAAATAGATCCTTAGTAGACACTCCCACGATCAAGTAGAGGCCATTGAGGAAGCATTGCTAAGCAGTTGTTGGGTTATAGGGAACTCAAGTTCACCAATGAGAAAATCAGAGGTGGATATCTAACAGAAATAAAATGCTGGGTTTTTTTTTTTGGGGGGGGGGGGGTCTTGTCAGAGAAGAGAAAGACTTCGAATTACAATTTGGAGATATGTCAGTGTCCTTAGAAGTTGTTCCTGATCTTTTTTGAGAAGCTCTGGGTGATTCGGGTTTCTATGTTAGGATCAACCCGATAAAGATTGGTAGATTTCTGGAAGTGGCCTGGAGTAGCCGTTTAGAGCCAACAGCTTGCTAGTTTTTTTTTTTTTTTTTTTTTTTTTTTGTGACTTATTCTTCAATTTGAAAACTATTTCGTTATTGAACTGTTATTTGATATTTGTAAATAATATTGACCTAAATGAGAACAAGTTGTTTTTCTTTGTAAATATATAAGGCTTTAAATAAAAGAATTATTTCATTACTCTACTTTCTTATTTGATCGGTCTTGATCAAAATATTAGACCACATACCTCGGAAAATTTTAATACAACAAGGGGATAAAAAAACATTAATAAGGCAATAATTAATTTAAAATGCAATAAATATCAAAATCTAACTTATCCTTAAATTCTATACAAGATGAATTTTAGATATACATATATAATTCTTACCTGCTTTTTTACTGGATGAGATTTCAAATCTCCATTGCATTTGCCCTCAGTTTTCTGTTTCTTGACAGCAATGCTGTTTCTTTGAGCTAAATTATTTGTTCGTGAAATTGGTTTTGGAGTACTCTGTATATCCGGTTTTTTAGCTTGATTGACAGGAATTTTAGGTGCCTTTGTAGTTATACTTGGACGCTTGGTTGGTGGTGTAGATACAGGCTTATTCCCTTTCAACGTCCCAGGCACTGGCTTACTTGGTTTTGATATATTTGGCACCGCGTCTAATTTGGAAGTTGGGTTCACTTTGAAGACATTTTTTGAATCGGAAGTTTGAGGAGACTTAATGTAAGTTCGACTTCTTAAATGCATTTTTAAGCGACGAATTTCTTCCCTGAAATACGTTAATTAATTTTTTTAAAGGAGCTTTTATAATGAAGTAAATGAAATTTTATATTGAAGATGAATACGACATTATTCATTTAAAAAAAAATACAATTCTAGATTACATGCCGAGTTAAAAACTGAACAGCAGAAATCTTAAATAATAAAGAATAGATAATAAAAATAAACAAAATCCAATATAACTGCCATTTTCAGTGTAAATATAATTGCAAAACGCCTTTTTATAATAAAACATCTCTCTGCAATCGATATGGAGATTTAAAGCTATTTCCACAACTTCAAACTGTGGTCTGATAAGGTTTGCTATCTTTTTTAAAATCTATGGAACTGATCTTGGCTTTCTTTATTAGCAAATAAATCTACAGGATGTCCCGAGATTATAGGGGCAAACTTCAAGTGGAGGTAGGGAACATCTCAAGGATTCAGATTTTCATGGCAATTCATGGTCGGAAACGTCTTCGTTCGGCGGTGGCGTTGTTCACAAGAGCATTGGAGGAAACAGACCTGCATTGCCGCAATATGGGCATCAGAAAGCATTGTATCGGAAAGGCACCCACAGAGAGATGCAAAGAACCGCTTGATGTTTACTAATTTGCATCACAATTTTTGTGAATATGGATGATTACGAGGCAATAGACATAATGAGGGTGAACCACGAGTGACTCGAACTCCAGCATGGAATAAAATGCGTTGGATACCGTTTAAAGGAATTCAAGGTTTTAAGTACCAGCGTATGAGCCGTCGCTGCTGCCGTTGGAGGATCTCTGAATAATATTAATAGTATTTTACAACGTGAAAGCTTACACACACGCCATCTTCAAAGATCACTGCTCCCTACAGATCATTCTGCGCCTGTGCGTTTTGCACGGTGTATCCCGAACAATATCGCCAAGAAGCGCATTCCCCATTCTGCATTTTATTTACGAATGAGGTGTACTTAAAACGAGATGGTGTGTTCAACCACCTTAATGTGCATCTATGGGCTGGCGAGAATCCACACAGCATCACTTTTCAGTGCATATTTGAACTGGTGTGGTTGGTGACCTCTTAGCCGGGGCTTACTTGTTGCCAGCACCTTTAACATCTGCAGAATATCTCATCTTTTTGCAAGAAAAACTATCAAACTTACTTGACCTTTGCCGCAACATATCAGACACCATATGTGGTTTCAACATGATGGGACATCTCCACATTATGGCAGATTTCATGAACATGTGAATCAGGTGTTTGGGCACCGATGGATTGGGCATGGTGGACCGGTTTCCTGGTCATCAAGCTCTCCTGACTTTTAGCATGGATTTCTTTCTTTGGGATGCACTGAATAGAGCTGTGTACACAAAAACTATGGCTTCCAAAATGGATCTGATTGCAAGAATCGTCTGTGCTGCTGCGGACATCCAACAAAATTAAGGTGTAGTTGTGTGAGTCGCCAATCCCTAGTCCGGCGATGTAACACATGCAGCACTAGCAATGGTGGAAATTTTGAACATCTTTTGTGCCATTTTCACATATCATCAGCACATGTAATATCTTTGACCAATAAATATTTCAGATGATTTCAATCTTGCGTCTCTTGTACTTGTCATACTACCTTCCAACGAAGTTTCCGACCATGGTTTATTATGCAAATCTGAATTGTGATGGCACCTACCACCTCTTCAAGTTTGTCACAATAATCCTGGGATACCATGTAGATGTCAAATGCATGTCAGCACAATGTGAAGGAATAAAATTATCTAAAAGGTGATACAACTAATGCATTATGTCTGCAGCAAATATGAAATCCTTACTTTTTTATAGTACACCTTTTACAGTAGTCCATAAAGAGGTGAATTAGACAAACATACTTCAGTATTTAAAAAAAGCTTAAATTTTCAAATTATAAAAAAATATGCTCCTGAAATTTTTTTTCAAAAAACATTTAAAAGAAATAAACAAATTACAAGTTTAACTAACACAAGAATTCCAGTACTTCAAAATCCAGGTAATATTTCGCTCACGAAAAGCAAAATGAATCATTCCTTTTGTATGAGGAACAACAATTGCTTGCAAATTATCTTTCATCCCTAAATTTAAACTAAGCCCGAAAATGCCTATGACTGGGTTCGACAATGGTATAATTTGGATCGAGTCAGGGATAAGATCTGGGATTTGATCTGCTAAATAATGTGTCTTAATTTTTAAGAATGGGCAAAGAAAAATTAAGCTTGAAAATGCCAAAATTAAAGGAGTTTTCAGAAGCTTCATTTAAAAGCCCGACTTAAAAGACAAATTTTCCCATTTATTATCATATTTAGGTATCTGGAGAGCACTATAATGAGACAAACTTCTTTAAGATAAATTCAAATTCATTTTAAGATAAATTCAACAAAGCTCAAACACAACTTAGAGATGTTGTGTAGCAAGGTTTCTGTTTGAAAATTGATAAAATCTTACATTCAGTTACTTGAGAATGCTTCAATAAATGGGGAGGAGGATTATACAATGGCAAATTATTAATGCCAGAATGGATCAAAATACCGAAAATAAAAATTTTATTCCTTTGTTAAATTAATGAAAGAATTGAGAGTAATATGAATTAATTAAATAAGAGAAAGTTTCTCTATCATTTAATTCATGAAGAATAACATTCAGTAGGTTTATGTATACAATTTATTAATGAAATGAATAGTTCTGTCTCTTTCTTTTAAATAATGATGTTTCGTTCCATTTTAGATAAAATTGCCACCGAATATTGACAAAGCTAAAGAAATAATTGGCAAAAGTATGATCAGTGGCAGATCTAGGATTTTACAGTCATATGACACATTATAAAGTGCCTTTTAAAAATAAATTAGTAAAATTAATTTTACATTTCAGCTCATTTTTACTTCATCAACATGAAACTGATTTATTCGAGATTCCTATTTTACCTTAGTGATTTCATGAAAAAAATATATTATTATTTAGTTATTTATTATGACTCGTAACTGTATGGAATTTATGATTACACACAATGTTATTTAAATAGATTCTTTGTATTTACAAATATTCCATTAAAAAATAAATATATGAAATAGATAAGTCAATTATACTTGAATAAATATTGATATTATCCAAATATTTCATAATTAATGGAAAAAAATATTTTTATAAAATCAATCATTTTTCAATAGACTTATTTTAAACGAATTGCCTGTAGTCCTTCCTCAGCTCAACTGTCTAGATGGAAACCTACCACTATTCTATATTGGGACTATAAAGAACAGTTTATAGTCCCAATATAGAATATGCTCTATCAATAACTACATGAATTTTTTTTTATTAAGAAGAAGTTTCAATTTAGAAAAGCATCGTTCAAAATTAATGAAAGAAAAGTTTGAAAGCTTAAGAAGGAAAACGCACCACAGAAATCAAATAAATATAATTATAAAAATAGTTTTCTAAATTTAAATACAAGGCAGAAATTATTAGTAACTATTAAATATGCAATAATTTTTTTTTAGAAATTATCAGCTAATTATATAATTTTCAAAATTAGAAAATAAAAAATTACCATGATGCAGAGTTTGAATTACTATTTTACCAAGTTTCAGACTATAATTGACAGTCTTTCATAAAGTAAATTAATGCACAATTTTAGAAGAACATGTACAAGTCACACTGCATATTTCCGATTTTGTGACAAATATTGCAATCCATCACTCCTACACAAAAAACATCTTTAAATTTTTTTTATACATTTGGGAATGATTAGTTTTTAATAATTCCTGTCTTCAGAATCATATTTTGAAAAAATATACTTTAAAATTAAATGAACAAAAATTATGCTGCAATCTTTGATATTAATATTTTATTACCCTAATTTTTCATGTTGAAAAAAAAAGTGGAAAGTTCCATTAACTAATTGTATTTAACATCTTCTGCTTTTGCTATATTTTGTTTAACTTAAATGCTTTTTTGTTGTTTAAATAATTATTAGGGTAAAAAGCTGTTACAAATTTGTAACATTGCATGTCTGTGCAATTAGTTTCATATTAAGGAAAATAATTTGACAGATAGCTCCAAAGGCTGTTGAATGAACCTCAGGTTAATGATCCTGGCTTTGGCAAGAAAAATTATGAATTACAAATATTTCAGAATCTTGATGATATCCCCATTAGGACTTGCATTCCAGTATTTTTTCTAAAACATTTGTTGTTGTTGTTTCTTATGGCACTTGCCATGGACAAGCCCGCTGTTCAAAGACAGCCAATTTAAGCCTAAGATGGAGCACCTCTTGTTTTTATTGTAGAGCCAACTTGGGCCAAGAGTACGACTTGACTACTCATGCATCATTCATTCGCTTGCACAACCCCTTTTCACAGGAAGGCACATTCACACATAGAACAGGAAGAACAACCATGCCCAAACCGGGACTCAAACCCAGATCAAGGGGAAGATGCGCTACCTTTATGCCAGGACACCGGCCTAAAACATTTGGTGCCCTCTAATGGAAACTATAAAGGCAGAGACGCACAAACAGGAGAATCAGTTGAGAGAAGTAGTAGTTGAGCAAAGTTCCACCCCAATGAATCTTCTCTGAGCATTTTGTATAGATTTGCTACAAGTGTTGTTTTTATGTATGTTTTGGCTGTATTTTGCTATTGTATAGCCATGTTGATTTGAGCATACTTATCCATTATTAAGTTATTAGACTTTTCACTATACATCCACTGGACAGAATTTTCCGTAACAAAATTTACAATGAATAACCAAAATACTCTGATATTTAAACATTATATTTTGAGTAATTATAAATTTAACTGTCTCATTTTTATTTATTATCACTTAGAATAAAACATAACTACTTTAGAAATTAGTACTTAATACCTGATTTTTGATTAAATTAGTACTTAAGGCACAACTTAAATAAAATTTATACAATTTACAACAATACCCTTTATCTTTCACTTGTTGTTGCAGTTCCTGATTTTCTTTTTCCAATTTGTGTATCATTTCTCTCAATTTGGCAACTTCAGTTTTTGTTGAATGACTAGATCTTGACAGACTAGTTTGAGCTAAAAAAATTATGAAAAAAAAAAATCATCGCAATAATATAAAAAATATTTTCAATTTTAATGATTTATTATGGCAAATAAAATAAATTTAATTTTTAACTTCTCTCATTAAATTCTTATCTCCATTTTAAAACAAATTTTTAACATGGTGTTCAAATCAAGCCTCCTCATAGAAAGAATGCACAAAAAGTATTTTTCAAACAACATTTGCATAATATAGCCTAAAAAGGTTTATTATTTATAAAAATTCAGAGTTTCTTAGAAATATCTAATATTCTTGTTGCTACCTCTTCTCAAAAATTTTTTATAATGAATAAGCTAATTAATGTTAAAAAAATCTCTATATTGCTAATAATCTGTAGAAATTTTGGACATTTTAATATATGTGCCAAATACACAAAACATTCTACATATGATTACATTCTTATTATTTTTTCTTTTACATATTTAAATAATACAAGAAAGTAAAAATAGAAATTTTTAATACTAACATAATATATCAAAAAAATTATTTTGTGTTGCACAAAATAATGAAATACAGACACAAAACTAAGCAATATATATTACCTGTTCCAGGCTTCACTGAATTTCTAGAAGTTTCATTTAGTTTGTTCCATTTTGTATCATCACCATCTCCTGCCTAAAGAAGTGATTTTTATACATAAATAAAACCTTTTTATGAAGAAGTAATCGAATTATTCAAAGAACATACTAACTTTGTTGATTTCTTACAAAATTAAAAAACATATATAAGAAAATGTGTCCCTTACTGCAAGATTAGTTACGCTGTTCCTACTGGCTGTTCCTTCAAGTTTCAAAGAAGCTTCATTGTTGAGTCTTCTGAAAGTGCTTAAAGATATGAGTCGCATAAGTATTCAAATTTATACGTAATTCAAATTTAAACAACTCATTAAAAAAGTATTACTTTGAAAGAAAAAAAAAAAGACATCACTGAACTTGATTTGGTATAAGCAAATTTCCTCAATGCAGAACATGAAAGTTGATTGGATTTTACATTTCTAAAAATTTTCTTTAGCAATTTTACGATATAAAATCTTTTAGGCATTCTTGATAAATTATGACTTAAAGCACAGAAAATAGATAAATGAAATGTATCAATAATATGTTTGATATCACTAATATTTTGCACTAGAAAAAAAATTTCAAAAGTAAAAATAAAAAAGTCATATAATTTTAGATTCAGCTGAATCAAATGAATAAATCTGAATAATATTGATAATTAATTAATTGACAGTAGATATAACTCCCATAAATTTGGATTTTCAAAATCAATATAAATCATTCATTTACTCACTGAAATCAATTCAAATGTATCAATTTTATTAATATTACCTATATTTTTTTTCAAATTTAATCAAAGAAATATATTTCATTTTAAATTAATATTATTAAAAAATTTTAGGTACTAAAAAAATTATGAGGCAAACTTTATACTCATGTGATAAAAGTAAAGGAATCTGCACCAATTCGAATTGAACTCAATGCACACACACTGCTAATTTTTCTGTTTTTACTTTTTTTTAAATAAGTTATATTAATAAAATAAAGATTTTAATTTCTTTATTAATCTTTAAAATTTGACAGTCCTTAAATATTCTTTTCTGATTATGGCAGGATCAATAGAGTTTATAAACACTATTAGATAAAATCATACAGCTAATTTTTTTCTTACAGTGGGTTTTCACAATTAAGGGAAAGAAATTAAATTTCTGAATGATTTTCAAGAGCTTTTTTTTAAAGAAAACTCAAGGACATTATAAATTACACAATTAAGACAAGAATGAAATGATAAAATTAAATCAAGCATTTTCACATTAAAGTTCAAATGTACTTTTATTTTCTTGTTTACAACTTCTAAACGGTTGAGTGAAGAACACTATGGATACCTGTTATGTTCATCTTGTAGCTAATAAGCCAATATTTATATTTTAAAGTCAATTATAATATAAACCCTCCCCCTTACTGTTTGTCAATGGACTGCTAATATTAAATGTTAATTTCACATAAACTGATATTGCATGTCACAAACACATCCATAATATCTACCCAAAACAGAGTTAAATATTAGTTTTTCCGTCTCTTCTAATAATTATGTATATTTCATCTACTTTTTAATGACTTCTCAAGGGGTAAGCAAAAACTTAAAACCTGTTCTAAAACCTCAGGAACAATGAAACAAAATGCAGGCAATTTTCAAAAAAACCCCTGCATCTCATTGCGAAAAATTATGCAAAGTGGAATCGTTATACAGTCTCATAGCACAAATTAAGATGTTAGACAACATTCAGTTTTATATTTGCCTTTATGATTGTGAAGTCAAATAAATTGATTCCCATTAACACTGATACTTAGTCCTCCCCCCCTTAAAAAAGATGTAATCAATTTTTATCGATCAAACCTTATTCGTAATAATACTTCATTTTTTAATCTCGAGTCAGTACAATGATTATGAAAAAAAATAATGCATTTAATAGGAAAATATTTCCCCCAATACATAAAAAAAATTAATTTAAATACTATTTAAGCTCTTTATCAACTGAATTCATTGAAAAAACAAAATCAAACACAGCTCATAAAAAATACGATTAGAATGTCAATCACAGTTTTAAATATAAAGAGCAAATATATGGACAATAAATTCCAAAATGCACAATAAAATCATAAATTTTAAATGACTAGCTTTTATAAAAATATGCAACTATCAGCAAATTCGTATGAAAAGTGTAACACAGAAAATTGCAAATCAGTCATTCTATTTTATGGGAATTTTGATTAAACTAGATATATTTGGAGGATACTGAAAATATGAATGTGCATAATGAATTTTGTTTTTATTGTTTTTCTCATGAATTGTAATATTGTTTAGAAAAAACAATTTATTAATATATGTACATAAACACAATGCCAGGCTAAAAATAAAGATAAAAATTAGAACAAATAAATGAATATTTCCCATACAAGCCCATTTAATATATTATATATATATACAATATGAATAATGTGTGTTACTATTATGGGAAATATTTAAATGTTGAATTTACATACGAAAATATTTTCATGTGCTTAAAAACAAAAATAACTTTAAGAAAGGGCACTTACACTATAATAAGTTATTTTGGGGATTTCATCTATACTTATAATAAAGCTCAATGTGTGTGTGTGTGTGTGTGTGTGTTGGCGCTCTACAGGCCAGACCATTCAACCTATAGCTACCAAATTTGGCACGTGTATACCTTGCAGGCCGGCAATGTGCACCTGGGGGTTATTTTTTCGTATTTTTTAATTAGAATTTTATTTATTTAAAAATTAAGCGAAATTTTGGCGTGTTTCTGCTATAACTTCCGAAAATATTACAGCACAAAAAAGATTTTTACATAAAGTTAAAGATCAAAAATTTATCTTTTAAATGATACCAATGTTTTAACCTTAAAATTAAATTTCTATTTTTAATGAATTTTTAAATAAATATTTTAACTATATTTTTCAATTTTTTTTCGTACAAAATAAAAATAAAATTTAAGCTGCACGAGCACGTTTCGCATTCATGGGAAAAAATTAGCTTTTTTCAAAGTGTTGACATCACATTGATTAAAGCTCCAATTAAAAATAAATTAAATCTTTTTGGATACGAAACAAATAAGAAGTATTATTTTTTTCTAAAAAATAAATTCAAGAAAAATTATTTTATGATCTACACTCTCTATACAGGGTGTTTATTTAGTCCAGGACCCATTTTGATGTTTAATAACTCATAAAATAATGAAGATATAAACAAACTTATGGCATTTATTGATTGAATAACTCACATATTTTCCTTTTCAGGTTTGAATATTTTTACTTTTGTAAATATCGTCTGCGCATGTGGTTAATTTCAGATAATTTCATTTTCCAGTCTGTTGCCATCCCATTGATTAAAGCTCCAATTAAAAATAAATTAAATCTTTTTGGAAATGAAATCTGCAAAAATATAATTTTCGGCACGTGTCTGCAGGAAATGAAACAAATATGAAATATTTTTTCTTAAAAATAAATTCAAGAAAAATTATTTTATTATCTTTTACACTCTCTATATTATTAATCCAATAAATCAGTTTTATTTTAAGGCAAGTTTTGTTTAATATGAACAGGATATCCATTCAAATCAGGGCCACACAGCTAATTTGTAAACCTTTAATAAGTCACAGATCTGCCAAAATGGTCTAAATGGAAAATGATTATATTTTATATAACTTGATTCAATACATGCTCTAATAAATAACGAATTTTTAATTTTACATAAAGCTTCTGCTGTCGAAATCACGAATAACAATGTTCTTGAAGCACTAATATTTCAAATAAAGAGTTAATTTCCAATCAACTAAATCAATCACTTAAACTGACTGATTTATGAAAATCTGAATATCACTATTCAACAAAACAAAAGGATAATTTTAGATTTTCCATCGATCGTCTCAAAGAAAATACGCCGATCAGCGCGCAGGTTGCTCAAGATTAATTGGCCTAAGAGATTCTAAATTTTTAACATTCAAAACTTCATAAATCAGTCTTAGTTGATCGTGGAAAATAGAAACATTCATTCATTTATTAAAAATTTGGTGTGTCCAGAATATTTATCAGAATATAATACCTTACTGCATTAAATTTAGACTTCATAATTTTTGAAATATATTTATAGGCCGGAACAAAATACTATTATTGATTTCATTTCAATCCTCTTGAAAGCAAAACTAAAAACTGAATTTTATGCTGAATCTGAGAAATTTTTGCTGAATTATTCTTTGAGATATTACATAAATTATGAAAAATATTTTGTAGTTCACATAAGACTTAAATACCGAGCGATTCTGTTTCCAATACTCATATTCAATAATAAATAACAATAAAGATGATAAATAAAATAAAACGCTTGGTTTTATTAAAAAATATCTTTATATTAATTGCAATTTCATCATTTCCACTTTAATTTAAAGTTGAAGTTTTACCGGAAATGTCAACAAATTAGCAAAATATATATTGTAAATTGAACGAAACGATCTAAACAACAGTATAAGTTTGGTATGACTATCAAAATTTGAAGATTAAAGAGGTTTTGTTTTAGAATCTTAAGAGACCAGTTCTTAAGATATTTAATTGAAAATTGTAGCGAGTGGTAATACTGGCGAACCGGCTGGTCGCCAAAGGTGGCTAGTTATATAATAAATGAAAAATCATTGAATTATGAAAAATCTTTAAAAAAAGTTTTTCTGAATCTTTAAACATTATAAACATTCCAATATTGGCAAAGCAACACTTAGCAATCTCTTTCACACATATTTCAAGGAATTTCATACTTAAAATATTTCAATGAGAAGATGTAACTTTAAATTTAAAATTCTAAATTTGCAAAGATGATTATCAAAAGCATTTAAAGTTACATAAAGTTGAGAATTCAATTGAAATAATTTATAATACAATAATTTCAATAGTCTAAATATATATTTCTTACTTAAGAGCTAGGTCCTTTTCTTTTAAAGCACCTTCTAAACGAAGACATTTTTGTCGAAGCACAAGCAATTCCTGTAAAAGAGATTTATTTATATGTTATTTTTAATGCAAAAAAATCTTACAGAAATCAATATTAAATAAAAAATAAGTTACTTACAGAATCTTTGCTTTTTTTGCTGTTAGAAGACTCAACCTGTAAGTTGAAAAGAAAGTTAAAAATAAAGTAATAGAAGCAAACCATAAGAGAACATCACTGTACATAATATATTTCAAAATTTTAAATCAATTCATAACTTACATTTATTTCAACTCTTGCACATAAAATAATTTTTTTAAACACTATACAAAAAAGAACAAATTTCAATTTATATTCTGCATCTTACAATAAAGCAATACTAATACGAGCTTTATTGTGTAATAATAACAAATAATAACAAAATGAAATCCAAAACAAAATATGGAAAAGCAATCAAAGATTAAATTATATGAAAATAATTAAATATAACTGCTAAAAATTCATTTAAAAATATTACAAACTGATGAAGTGAATGATTAAAAATTAAAGAGCTCAACAAATTCTTAACTATACAAATAAAATTACATATCATCTTTAGTTAATAGCAAAAGAGAGCAATATATTTTCTTAACAATATTTGCTGAAAATTATATTGAATTCAAGATAATAAATGTTAATTTTGAATCTGAACACAAATGATATATATAAACATATAAAAATAAAATTTAGAATATTTACATATATTACAAAATAGTTAAATTTAAAAATGTGCACCATCTTTTATTTTTTAAAAATCCAAGTTGAATAATTAGATTTGCAATTAAATAGCATTTGTTTCCATAGAAGCAAAAAAAATTGCAATACCTTTTGCGCAGCTTTTAGTTCTACCTTTAATTTCTCAATCTGTCTCGATTTTTGTACGTTTTCATCATCTACTCTTCTAACTTTGACTTTTAAAATCGAATTTTCAGTTTTTAAGGTGGTTAATTCCTAGAATAAAAGTTAAATTAATAAATTCAGTATTTTTATTTCTCAACATATTAAAAATTTAAAAACTACATAATAGAGTTCCAAATATCTGTAATAGCTCAAAGTTTATTCTAAAAATGTGAATTGTAAAAAGAAATATTTTAGAAGTTTTATGAAACAAAGTTTGGGTTTAAAAAATGAATCAAAATACAAAAATTATATCCTTTTTAAATTATTCAATTATATAATTAATAATATATACAAATATTTCCTTACAAAATATTAAAAACAAACATAAAAATGACACCAGAAATAACATTCAAGTTTAAAACATATTCTTTACAATAATTCTTTTTAAAGAATACTTAGTTTAATAATAAATTCAAAAATAATTTTTATTTACTTTTTTCAATTTGGCTATTTCATTTTGATATTGTTTTGTTGGTGAAGGTTTCGGTGGGCCATTTGTAGAATCATCTGCAAAGCAACAAAAGATTAATGTATAATATATTAAAAATTATTTACAGCTTTTTTTATAAATTAACTGCAAAATTAAACTGTTGAAAAATCGGACTGATCTTTTTTTTTGAAAGAAAAATAATATCTTAAAAAAAAAATGGAAAGCATTTCATCAGTTAGTCCAAGATAAAAGCAACAAATGGCTTTCATTATTTGCAAAAGGCGTTAGTGATAATTCAAGTTAACATTGGAAAATGAGAAGCAAGTGACTAATTTCTACATTACATCATAAGTGACAATAATAAAATATATCCAATATGTGTTTCAGTGTTACATTCAAAATGCTATAAAAGTTAATAAATGTTTTTAAAATCCAATTCTACTTCTGAAACACAATAGTCCATTACAGACCAAAGTAATCTCTAAATATAACCTATCTAATGCAATAGCTTTCCATCAATTCATTCTTATCTTCTTAATATAACTTTTCAATACTATATAACTAACTGTTGGGTGGTCTTCCTCTTTGTCATCTTTCTTCTGATCTTGAAAGGATTTCAGTTGGGAATGCATTACCATAGCTACATATATGACCCAATCAATTGATATAAGGTACTTCTGCTATTGGGAATGTTGGATTTGCTCTATTTTTTATAAATCTCATGATTATATACAATTCCCAATACATTATTTTGCCTTATTAGCCCGCAGATCTCCCTTAAGATTTTTCTTTCAAAAATCTATTGCATGTCCTCTTCTGTTTTGTTAAGCATCCAATATTCACTCTCATAAAGGACAAAAGTTCTTATCAAAATCTTATATAGTTATATTTGTCTTTATACTGATTAATTTAAATTTAAACGAGTTTTGAGAGCCAAAGAAACCTCTATCAGCTATGGATATTCGATGTCTTAATTTTTATAATTTATGCTCAAATATGTAAATTGCTTTATAGCTTCAAAAGTAGAGCAGGCAATTTCTTTAGTTTTATTGGTTGCAATCGTAAATTTAGTTTTATCCTCAAAATGTCTCTTAGTGGGAAAGAGGGGGGGGAGGCACCTCAGATATGAGGACAAGAAGCTTCTGTCATGGCGACTGGTTCTAGTCACACAGGTAACTATAGCAACTGTGGGAGTTTGCTACTTCTTACGATGATAGGAGTGCTTCCCACAGAAAGCATTGTAACATGACAGGTGATGGTCCTTAGGACTCAACCTTAGTTCTTGCCAGTATTTTTGAGGTAATCTGATCATTTAGATTTAATCCATATGTCTTACGATTAGATGAGATGGAGTAGCCTAGCTGTGGTTGTCTTCAAAATGGTTAAAATGATAATTCTAATATTTAAAACATATGAAGTATATATGTTTAAAACTAAACTAATGAAATTTATAGTTTGCTTTCAAATATACTTAGATCATATTTAATCGACAGATCATGTAATTTTCAGTTAACATAATACAAATACTTTGGGATGGGGTGAAAGAGATTAAATATAAAATATTAAAATTACAAGTCCTTTAAAAAAGATTAAAAATAAATGAGATATTGAATTTTACAGAATTACTTTTAGGAACAGGACATGATGTTTTGGAGATATTTCTTGTAGGCAGCATTCCATTCACTGGACTTTTATGCAATCTAACAGTTGAAGGTCTGTAAGCAGGAAGTTTACTGCGAGGCACTTCATTCGACATTGGTGAATTCCACTTTTTTCTTATTGTAGTTGGCACTGTAGCAGCTGCAGAAGCAACCATGGAGGAAATACCATTTCGGGTTGGTACAGGTATGCCATGCCAACCTTGAGGCAAGGAAGACACTAAAATTTACAAAGCATACTTTCAATACATAAAACTCCTTATAAGTCAGTAGCTTAGTTTGCAAACACAAATATTTTCACACATAACATTTATGCTCGGAGAAAAAAAAAAGAAAAAAGTTGAGATAATGAATACTACACAGAATAAATACAAGAAAAGATGACATTATCTTTAATAATAAAAAAAAATTCTTATTGTACCTACCACAGAAAATGAACTCTTTAAAACCTTAATACATGCTAGATATCCAGACAAGGAAATAAATCAAAACAATATTTCAAAGAGTTGATAATGAATGTAAAAATGATTTGGTAACAAAAGAAATCCAAGCACATTCAGAACACTACCAATAAAGCCTATTTTTGAAAATAGACCAGCACCATTCATTATAAGGGATTCTGAAGAATAGAGATTTAAATAGATATCTTATAATGGAATCTAAACCTAGTTAAAAGTTAGAAATTTCTACAATATCAAGGCTATTAATTCCTTACAAAAAGTTTTAATAAAGGAAAATAATCGCATGGCTGCCATTCAAAACTGAAAAAAAAAATCCCCCGTGTTTTTCCTTTTATGTTTATTCAAGATACAAGAAAATGCACAAATAGCACTTGTGCTAGATAAAATGCAATTTGATTTTAAGGAATGGAATAAGCAAGGAAAATGAGGAAAAATTATAAATTTAATTTTATTCGAAATAATAGTCTATTAAAAGAAGGTTTATATTTACATACAAAAATGAAAAAAAAAACAACTTATCTTTATTATCTGGAATGTAGCAAGACAAAATTTATATATTAAGGGGAAGAGAAATACATTACCACTTGTATTCTTTATCTGCAAATCACAAAATTAAAGACTCGTGTGAAATAAAACACCACTTTTTTGTCATCATGATACAAATCATTTAGAGATTACTTAAAAAAAAAACATTACAAAAAAAGATCACTTTTTTAAAAGTTTATTATTATAGCAAGCAGTACGCAATAAATGGATTTCGTGGAATTTCTCAAACCAATTCAGAAAATCAGGATTTTGAGCAGCTTATTGTTAAAAAAAAATTTCTGATCTACTTTGAATAAACTGAAGGTTTTTCTAATAATAAATAAACCAATTAGTAAACTCAAATATGGAGGACTAAATACCAGTGCATTGCTTCTGCAGGTTGAATGTTCTGGCCAGAGAATTGTATTATGTTTTCTTGCGCAATTACAGAAGTCTCAAGGGTGTTCTTTAGCTGCAAATCGAGAATCTCATTGAAAAGGGACAACTGTCTCGCAATTCGAAACTGGACTAATATAAACAGAAAAAAAGGGGAGGGAGTAGAAAAGGGACAAATTTCCACATTGCACATGGTATTTTTCATTTTCAAGCTGCAACTAAGATCTTTATTCTTGCAATCTTTACAGATTGGCATTTTCTAGATAGGGTAAAAAATAACCAAGAAACTTATAATTCCCTCTATTTTTCCTAGCTTTTATGAAAATTTCAAAAATTTTCCTGTTTTTTCTGTCGATTTTTACATCTTTTGTGTTTTTTCGGTTTTCCAGGTTCTTCCGGTAGCAACCCCAAATCAATACTTTTTGCTTTCTTTAACATGATTGGACAGGGAGAGAGACAAATAAAAATATGGGCTAAGTATTGAGCAAAACTGAACTAATATTATGACATGTATGTAATAAGTAAGTACTGTACGTCCACACTAAAGCAGTACAAATCCAATTAATTTGAATACCCAACAATATTGTAACAATTTCTTCAAGTAGTTCAGCATTCAGAGTACTGAACAATATCATCGACATATTTGTACACTAAAAAGCTTCAAATGATAATGTATTATTAAGTATGGTAATTCTATGACAGGTCAAAGCAATTTACAAGGATCGGTACAGCATGGAAAATTATCTTTGAACAAATAGTAACAAGTTTAAGAAACAATATATTTAGCTTGTTAAACATATTTTCTTACATAAATATTACAAAATCATTAGCTATGCACATGTAAAAAAAGAATAATTCAAATTTTGAAATCACATTAGATAATTTTATATCTAATCATAAAATACAAAATAATATTCTAAAATTATAAAAATAATTCAGAGAATTAAAAGCTAAATTACACACAATTTGAATAAAATAATGATAATTATTAAAAATTTGAATACATCATATATTTTCATATTACTTCTAGAAATTTTCTGACTTTCAAATTAGTTGTCAATTTGTTTCCCAACTTAAAATTATAAAACATTTCAACAAAGTTATTATGAAACAGATATCAAATTTAATTTAACTTGATATATGGTTTATACCTACCTAACCAAGTTGAACGGCAAATTAATCAAATTCACGAACACAAATATAATTATTTTTGGTGAAATCTGTTTAAAAATGGCATGTATAGTCTTCCAATGTGCAAAAAATACAGTAAATTTAGAAGGCGATGTCACATGTGTAAAGGTATCCAAAAAATAGAAAATTTATAGTATGTTTTTTTTTATCTGTAAAACAAAAAGCCAAAGGAAAAAAAATTTTTTTAAGCTGAATATCTGTTTTTTACATATACTTTTTTTTATTTAAACATTCATTTTGTTAAAACAAAACAGAAATATTAAAACATTTGAATATGCGCTGTCAAATATGCACATAACGTGAATAAATTCAGAAGAATGCAAGACTTACTATTAAAACAACTATCAATTAAGTTATAACCTCCTGAATTACTTTAATTCTATTTACCGAAGCACCATTACGTTTTTCAAGTACATTGCATCGTATTTTGTAGGCTTTTAATCTCAGTTCAAACATATTTATCACATTTTTTTGCGCGAAAATTGCTTTCGAAGTGTTGCCAAGTGTCTATTATCAACTGTATAATTCCATTGGTTTCTTTATCGTGTATTTCCAAATTTTTATTAATTTTTGATTCATTATTAGAAATGCCAACATTATTAGGCCACTGTTTTAATTTTTAACTTATAATATTACAATTCAAAGTATTTTTTACTATCAATTTATCATCATACATTTCCCCCCCCTTGACTAGCGGTCTGCGAGATATTTGTTTATACTTTCCTTTATTTTGAAAGGATACGAGGAGGCGTGTCTTATCCATATGCAGCGCACTTCGGATGTGACCATGGCAGCGGATTTAGCGTTTGGTAATAGTTAGTTTTAAAGCTAAAAAAAGCAAAATTCATTACAAGATGTCTTATATTGAAGACTGTAACTAATATTTTATATATTACTCATTTATTTGAACCGTATTATTTTTTATCTTACTACAATTATATCAAGCAGTAAGGGCAGCTTGCATGGAGTACACCTGTCCTATCGAATAATTATTTAAAATCGTTTAAATTTACTATTATTCTCTTCCACACTGTATAATTTGAAGTTATTTTTCGGGTTTTTGATGAAATCTTTGCTTTTAAAGTTTAATGCTTGTTTCTTTTTGTATTTCTGTTATTCAGTAATTAGGATTTTCTCTTGTGTATTGAATCAAAGCTGTAAAATTCAGTCGTTTTATTGTTGAAACAGCAGCTAATAAATTTTTGGAATTTCCACCTGTTTCATCATTTTTATATGCAAAAATTTCACTTCGCATGACCGTACCGTACACGTGTTCTTATCGCAGACCTATAAGTAAACATTTACCTGTCAGGATTTTCTATTTTTGAAACGATTGATCTTGCATGATTTTGAATAAGAATTTCAGTTAATTAGCTGCAGTTTTGGCAGTAACATATTACAAATATACTTTGTGTAATTAATAAAATGTACATTTAAAGAAAATATTAAATTTTTACATAGCTTCTTACATCTTTGCATTAGTGTTATTATTATATTGTTTCAACCGGAATTATGTATAAAAAATAATAAATATGGAAAATATTATCAGAGAAGTAAACAATTTGAATTTGTAACACTTCCCCTTTTTTTCCATTTTAAATTCAATAGTACAGTTGGCAAATGAAGACATACCAAATATACATTATGTATTCAAATAAGTATCTCATATTAATAGCATTTCAAAACTAATAACAAACAAAAAAATTAAATGATGGTTATATTAGATAGATAATTATGTTTATATATATATATATACAGATATTTAAATTTTATAATAAAAAATATAATTATTCATGTTCCAAATACATGTATATTTTTGTTTTGAATTTTATGTGATGATGGCAGATATTTGAACTTTTACCCCTTGTTTGCACCACGTATCTATATCTATTAATATGTTTAGTAAATGATACAATGTTCAAGAAAATGAAATGTTATTTATTTATTCTTTGCAATTTATTAAACAATATAACCTCATTTTTTTAAAAAAAAAATCTTGATATTTAATAAATATTTAGAAATTATAATTATAATAGATAGGTTAGTTGTTCACTTGAGAAACCAAAGCTGTTTAATAGATCCCTGCTCCATTATTCTAATAGTGCAGAGAATGTATTTTACTGTGTAAAATCAAACCAATTCCAATCTGTTATAATAGTGTAATAATATTTCTTATAATTCAATAATTAACTTTTGAAAATTTTAACATTACAGTTTTTCTTGTCTAACTCTAAAAGTTTTACATACTGAACTTATCATTAAATAACTGTGTTTAGTTGTTCAAAATATTAAAATTTTACTATTATGATTTGGATATATCTGTGTTGACTGAAGAAAATTCTATTTCAATTGATTTTAAAGAATATTAGAATAAAATTTTAAAAAATAGTGTATTTTTTTAAATTTTGATGCAGAGCATATATATATATATATATATATTTATTGTGTTTATAGGTAATGTTCCACCTTATTATCGAGATATGTATGATATTGTATGCCCAAATCAAGAAAATATTGTTGACCATGATATGTTTATAAAACTTCTTGTAAAATCAAGTCTGCCTAAGCAAACTTTATCTCAGGTATATATATAATATTTGTTCTATTTCATTTATTTCAGGTTTCCTTTTAAAAAATTTATTTCTATTTTATCAATTTTGTATATTTTTAAATTAGCCGGGACACTATCTTTGCTAATCATAATTGTTGGTGCTATTTTATTTGCTCCAACATTCATCAATAAAATTTAGCAAGCATTTGTGTCGGGGCCTGATCCTGAAAAAGTACTCGATTTAATCATGAATTTTAATTAATATATTTTTTAAAAATATTTTTTGAAATGTTTTCATATATTAAATCATATTTCTATTTCTTTAAGTATTGTATCTTCTTTTTCTGGCATTATTTATAAATACTGACATAAATATCTAATCTTTAATTTATTACTATTATTAACAAATATTAATTTGTTTTTGATTATTTGGCAAATACTAATATATATTTCATTATTTATTATTTATAATTTTCTTTTATTGTTGGAAGCTAGGGAAATGATTGCCATCTTCATAAATGGAAAGTGAAATTATTTACATTATTACAAAATGCAGTCTCAAATAGATTACCTGGACATTTGAATATTTATAGACTTTATGATGTTATAGTGTTTCATTGGTAAAGTTCATGCACACTTTATATAGAACAGGGATAAAACTATTAAAATAATCTGGATCTAATGACTGTTTCAATTAAATGTTTAAAAATTATTGCGGAAATCATGGTTAGGCTAGGTGGGTCAGTCCAGCAAAGGAACATCAGGTTATGCATACAAGTTTTATTTCAGGTTAAATATGACCAATATGTTATAAGAGCCAAATGGTTGACAAAGGTGGCTAGTCAGCAATAAAGGTTACCTGCCTACTATATCTCTCACTCTATACATTTTGACAACATTCAAAAAATTTTACTACTCACATTTCTTACTCGCAAAACCCACCTGTAATTCCCAATTTTCATCACAGAAAATCTTTATAATTAAGAAGAGAAAGAATAAGAGAACATTTTATGCTACTATAATACCAATAACTTTAATGACCAGAATGTTTCAACTATTGCATATAATCACCAACTCTTGATCCTCTTAGACTTGTCTTTCAACTTTCATAATATATAATTATGAAATTTCTTCCCCTAAGCCCATCAAGTCAACAGGTTTACTATGTAGTGGGTGTATGGTGCAACACAATCAACAGGCCTCAATATCAGTTAACAATGTTTTTTAACACGTAGATACGAGCATACAGATTTTACAAAACACAGCTGAGACATACACAAGCAACACACAACAGCATAATTAGAACAAACAGCAGCCTACAAGTAGTAATTGATAGTAAACAACAACCACAGTACACAAAGCGGCCAGACAGAACTTAGCAGGAGGAGGGAATCTGTGTAACTATTCTCTACGGTCTCTCCAAATGCCTGCAGTTCTCCATTGTCTCCTTGCTTCAGCTGTATATAACTGTCAATTCACTACTATATCATTGACTGCTCTACATATGATTCAATGCTGCTTCTATAATAAACTAATTGAACTCGCAACTTATTTCACCTACGGAGGAAGTGTGAAAAATCATTGAATATTTTAAAAGTTCTGTCTAAAACATCTTGGGGAGCTGATCGAACCTCCCTCCTCCGTATTTATCAAGCAGTCATCCTTTCTCGCATTGATTATGGCTGCATGGTGTATGGCTCCGCACGCCCTACAGTTTTGAGGCGACTGGATACTATCTACCACACTGCTCTAAGAATCTGTTCCGGCGCATTTCGCACCTCTCCGGTAGAAAGCCTGTATGTTATTTGCCATCAACTTCCTCTTCCTCTAAGGTGTTTAAAGTTATCCATTTCATATTATTACCGTACAAAATCTGTTCCTAATCACCCTATTTGTCAAATGAATCTTCCAATTATCCTTCGTAGACTATATGATGCCCATTCTTCTCACATTCTTCCATTCAGTGAGAGAGCATAATTGCTCTTGCATGATTTGGGTCTTTTGAACGTCACCATCATGACAATTGATTCATTTTGCTTTCTGCCTTGGGATGTCCCATACTTCTCCTTTCTGAATCCATTTACAGGTTTCGATAAGTCTTCTACTGCTTCTGTTGTTTACCAGCAACTTTTTCTTTATCATCGCTGTCAGTATTCTTCCTTCACACCAATTTTTACAGATGGCTCCAGATCAGATGGGCATGTCTGCTGTGGCATCATAATTCCAGCTGATACTCTAAGCTATCGGCGACACAACTGTTGCTCTGTTTTCACGGCTGAGTTGGTGGCAATTTTCTGTGCTCTTCGGGAAAACTTGCCATTTTCTGAGCGTAATTTTATAATTTATACTGACAGTCTGAGTGCTTTGGGGACACTCTCCCATTATCACTATCAGATGCATCCAGTTGCCTTACAAATTTTGTGCACATTAAGACTCCTAGAAAACAAGGGTTTCAAAATACTTTTTTGTTGGGTCCCAGGGCATGCAGGTATTTCCGGTAATGAAAGGGCAGACTTTGCAGGCAAATCTGCATTATTTCTATCGCAATCACTTCCATATTGTGATGCTAAACGGTCCCTTGTATGTTAAATTTTTTCTAAATGGCAGGTGGCATAGGATCTGCAGCTCAATAATAAATTGCATTTCATCAAACCCACAATTGGTTTATGGCCCATTCTTCCACAACGTGAGGCTGATGTCAAAATGACTCACTCCGTATAGGACACACTCGTTATACTCACCATCATCTCTTATTTGATGAGAGGGCACCAATGTATTCCAAATGTCATACTGAACTTAGGGTTCAGCATATTTTGATCGAATGTCCTAAATTTATTGTTCTTCGTTGTCACTTCTTCCACTCGTCAAATCTTAACATGTAAGACTTGGTGGGTAAAACATACCATCCAAATATTTTAAAAATCTATTCGTCTTTTTACTTATATCTGACATTTCTCGGCTTCGAAACCGGAGGGTTTCGTTTGAGACCCGATTCCACCGAAGAGCCGTCGTGTAAGGGGGTCTGTTGCACGTTAAATCTGTCCTGACCAAATGTCCTCCCGCTGGTGTGGCGTGGTGTGGAGAGGGGGGTGCCAGCTCAGTTGTCGTCCTCGTCATCTGACTGCGGTTCAAAATTACGAAGTCCGTCCCAAAATAGCCCTAGTGTTGCTTCAAACAGGACGTTAATATAACTAAACTAAACTAAACTGATATTTATCATTCAACTCTGTATATTACTGAACTTTTAAAATGGCATTATTTCATCTTTCTCCTCTTTTGGATCAATTTTGTTGTCTCTACTCAATGTTAAATTTGAATTTAATGAATTTTTTTTAATTTTTAAGAAAAAATATCTAAATTTATCAGAACCATCTATTTTAAATTTTAGCAACATATCTTGTAATATGTGATGAAACTAAAAACCATACGCTTGGCACAGTATGGCCAAGAATGGCTCTTGCACCATTAAAATCCAACAACAACATCGTCAATCACTTGAGCTCCACTCGATGCTTGCGTTTTGCTGGATTGATCCAATTCACAGTTGACTCACCATATGATTCAGTACACTAGACGACTCTTTGGCTTGTACTGCTGGCCTTTTATATTTTCGAAGCAGGGCAGAGAAGGTTCTTGAACAATCAAGCATATTTCATTTCCTATTAGTTCTATCGCCAAAATTGTTGAAGATTCTAATATCATCCATTTTGTTGCCAAGTCTGTGGGTCACTGATCCAGCATCCAGTAGATCTCATCGTAAAACAATTTTTCCTATAATGGAACTAACCATGCTAGGAAGCAACATCACAGATTCATAACAATATTATCTGTTAATGATGTGAAAAGTTTGTTTCATATCCCTTCAATTGTAAAGAGATTTTGCATAAGAGTATAGAATAGTGTTTGATGAGAATTGCTTTCTGGATGAGCCTTAAAAAACTGTTAGATTAGTTGTCCAATGATGTTTTTTTTATGTTATAAAATATGTTTAATAAAGAGTAGTTAGTGCTCATAAATTGCTATTTAAATAAATTATACATAATAAGAATATTATTATCCTCAAAATAAAAAAAATAATTTATCCTTATATTCTGCTTAAGTTTTAAGTGTAAAAAATTATATATTATTATTTAAAATTATCTTAATATCCTTTGTACAATTCATTTGTATATGTTTTAAGATATGGGATCTTGTGGATTCACGACAAGGATATCTGACTCGATCTGGTCTGTATAAAGCCCTAGCCCTTGTAGCTTTTGCACAGCAAGGAAAACCTGTTAGTGAAAAACTCCTCCAAAATTTTGCTGGAGAAGGTAAGGTGCCATCTGTATGTTTTTATTTTATTTTATTAAGTATTTCAGGCTCTTAACATGAATTTGTCATATAGTATTTATTATTTATTTTTTGTTTTATTATTCAAATTAGTTTTGCATCGAATTAAATTTACACCGTTTATAATTATTTTAATGTATTAAGATTTCATGAAATAACTTTTATTAGAAATTTAATCAATGAAAATAATTAAAGTTTACTAACCCTTTCAGGATAAAAAATGCATCTGTAGTCTCCATAGAAATGCTTTGAAGGACCTATAGATGCATAAGTGCATTGGGCCTTTGAAACAAAATGGTTTCTATTACATGGCTTTATAAATCTTTTTCTTTCCCAAAAGATTGATTCTATACATTAATATTTCTCTTTTCAAGGACAGTTTGAGTTTGAGAGAGTATCTGTGAATCATTAGGTTAGTGCAAATATAAACAAAAAATGAGTTTGTTAATGTAAAGTGAAACACGTGCTCATTTTGAAATGTATGTTATAATTATATTCTCATTTGTGTAGTCATCACTACAAGACCGCTTATGTTTCTGAAAGGGTATATAAATTTATAAATAATCAATCAATGTTTGTTTTCGTTTTTTGCAGTAACAAAATATTAATTTATTATGGTAAAATAGGTGATTAAAAATGAAAAAAATAATTAGCTCAAAGTAAGATTTTTAAAAATGACACTGCCTATGAATATAAATTTTATAATATCAATCTCTATACAGATCTGCATTTTGAGATTTTTTCATATGGTTTTAAAGCAATTTATCATGGTTTTCGTTAAGAATTTGAAAATATTAATTTAAATATTTAATTTTTAAATATCGCATCAAGAATCTGATATTAATTCAAATACTATGAATCTTGGTAAATTATATTTTTTATTTTTTTAGTATTAAAAATCAAATATTTTAATTAATGTTTTAATAATAGAAAGCATATTTATTGACACATATTTAAAAATTGTTTCATTTGTGTGCAAGGGGAATATTTTAGGAATTATTATGTACATTTTTATGAAATATAATGTATGCTAGATTTAGTGGGAGAAAATACCCTGGTCTGTAAAGAAAATCAGCACTTACCAGTTCCTGTCCTGTAGGTGCACTTCTTTCTACATACATACATCCAGAAGGGGTTAAAGATCATGATATATATATATATATAATGGTGTTTTAGTTTTTTTACATTTGCATTTAATAGAAGATTAATTTTAGTGAACAAATTATTAATTTTGTGTAGGCAGTTCTAATTTTTTTTTTTAATTTCTAATATTGCTTTTAAACAATATCACAAATAAACGTATTTTTTTAAAAAATTACTTTATTTTGTAAGAGTAGTATAAACATCTTTTATATAATGTGGCATTTTTGTCACAGACAATAGATATTAAAAAAGAAAAAGAAAAAAAGCTTGTTTCTTCTGTTTGAAATTTTTAAATACATGATGTAATAGTTTTTTCTTAATTTGATGACAGCTAAAGCATATATTTAATACTTCAGTCTTAAATGGTAAACTTTTAAAAACTCTACATTTTATAGTGTGAAGTTACTGTCTTATTGAACTTTGTTGAATTATAATAGTTAGTTTGTCAATAAAACAGGGTTATATTTTCTTTCCATATTAATGCATGATAAACATTGCTGTTGACCTAATGAAAAAATAACCAAACTTTTCCTGTGACTTTTTAATCACTATCTTTTCGCAGAGATTAAATCATTTTTAATAAAAAGAATATAATTTGATATTGTTAAACATTATTGGGATGTCCTAAGACTTTTTTTTTCTTTATGATATTTCCTATATTATATTTTAACATATCTGTGATCTCAATATTTATTAATAATTATAATACTTGAAAATAAATTTTGAAATACATTTGGCTTATCAGGTAAAAATTGTTTCTTTACAGAACTGCCAAAACCTTCTTTAGGAGATTTAACTGATTTAAGAATCCTAAGTATACGTCTAAGAAGGGAAAAAAATCCTATGCGTTTGGGTTTAACATATCATGAAGTATGCGCTTTGGATACAATTCAAGTTTCATTAGTTCCTGAGAAGAAGGGTTTATTTCTGAAGCACGTAGAATATGAAGTTACTAGTCAAGTAAGTTGAACTTTCTTTTATTCTTAGTAAATGTCCTTTTTAATAATAATAATAATACAAAAAAAATAATAACCTGAACATTGTTATATAAAATGGATAATGATTTTTGACTTCATATTGATAAAAATAAAGATTTATTCAAGTAAAGAATGTAAAAGGATTGAAAAATTAAAAATCTAAAATGTATCAGAATAGAAAAATTACTTCTATGGTGTTTTAAATCAATTTTTTAAATAAAAATTTCATTGTTTGTTTTTACAAATAGTTTGCTTGGTATATATATAAATATTTATGTCATTTCCATCTTAATAGAAATAGCATAAGTTAATATTTTTATTAAATGCCTACAAAGAGCATAAAATGGCACTTAGTTTATAATCTATTAACATTAGCTTTTATTTCTGACTTTCAAGAAAGTTATAATATAAAAGTTATAACTTGCAATTAAAAAAATAATGAATTGAACTTTTCAATTTATTTATTTGATTATTTTAATTTTATTCGATAAATTACTGGTTGAGAGGTCTTCTGGTTAAAAATTATATGCTGTGCTTAAATTTATAGTAAATAGAAATTTCATTGTATAAAAGACATTCTTTCTTAGTAAAATTGTATTTCTGTCATTCTAATGAAGCATAGTATATACCATATAGAATCTTTCATAGATTCAGTGCTTCTTACCAGAAACAATTTAAATTGTAGATAAGAAGAATCAGACTATATAAATTTATACAAATATCAAAACAATATAAATACTAACTTCATATTAAGAGGTAACATACAGCATTCAAAATAATCTCAACTGAGTTCTAGAAACTTACTACTGCTTTTTATGTACAACTATTAATGAAACAAAATTCTGTAGTGGTTATTTTTACTGTGGATTTCATATGTTTCAATATTAATATTTCCTTAGTAAAAAAATTTATTTTCTCTCCAAATATGATGAGATGTCATCCAAAACCTCCAGTATTATGCAATATCTTGTACGACCTAAAATCGGGAGTTTATTTGACCTAGATTTACTTATTTAAATCTTATAAAGATTTTAATTAGTATAACTAGTTAATGCATATGATAAATTATTTTTAAGTGAATGTTATAATTTCCTTTATTATTGAAAAATTATATTTGCTATTTTTTAATCCTTGTTTTCAAAAGAAAAATCTATCTTAGAACTCCAACTTAAAATTGAAGAAAAAAAGCACACACACATTTTACAGTTTAGAAGTATAAATCTGCTTCCAGCTGGATGTTCTGATTTCTTGATTCTCATCCATGATATAGCATAAATTCTTCATTGATATTCCTTTTCAAAATTGGACTGTGATTTCATCAATAAAAGAAATTTTTTAATTATGTTGGTAACATACTGAATTTGAGATTATTAGCTTTTAAATAATAATTAATAAATGAAGTTGCACTTCAATATATATATATATATATATTACAATTTGAGGGATTTTACAAAAATTGAATGTCTAATCAATTAAATTCTAGATCTTTAATCCTTTGTAACATGATGTACCAATTTTGTTACAAAATATTTCAATGCTTAAAAGATCTGAATAAATACTAAGTCCATTTTAAGTCAAATATACACTATCTTATTTAATTTTAGCACATCTAAAAAAATTAAGAAAATCTGGTGTCATTGTCTGCTAGAAAATTGAATTGAAGCTCACTTAACTTGATATGCGTTAGGATGTGTTTATTGAAACATTGGGTAACCAGAAAAACATTTCTATGTACCTATCTAGTAAATCTTTTTACTTAAATTACAATAAGTATATATATACAGTGTGTTCCTGAATTCAAGGGCCAAACTTTAAGGATAAATAAAATATATATAAAGACTTTTTTGTATAGCAACAAGGGGTAGGAAATGAAAAATGTAAGTGGAAAAACAAGAAATGCCAAGGAAATGAAAAAACTCTCTTTACTTACATAATATTACAATAATTGCTCAAATGTTTAGCCACCAATATTGATACAGATCTGGTAGCATTTAGTAAGTGATTGTCATACGTTTTCGAAGATGCAAGTTGTTTCACGAATTGTTGCAGCAGCGACTGAAAGTTTTACAAAGACATAGTTTTGCCTTTAAGTGTCCCCATAAGAAAAAATCGATGCTTGATAAATCTAGTGAACGTGCTAGCCAAGCTACTGGTCCACCTCGTCCAATCCATCGAGGGCCAAAGACGGCAGTGAGGTAATTACACACATTATTGCAGAAATGGGATAGAGCCCCATCATGCTGAAACCACATTATATTTCAAACAGCAAATGGAACACTATCAAGTAACTGGGAATACCTCTTCCAGAAAGATTAGATACGTTCTGCAATTAAGTCGATATGGAAACAAGTATGGGCTAATAAGGAAACCGTTCACAATGCCTGCACACGCGTTAACAATTAACCGTTTCTGGAAAGCATGCAGCCATGTAGTATATGGGTTTGAGGTAGACCACACATGGGAATTGTGCAAATTAAAAATTCCATCTCATGACTCATCTGCAGAAAGTACATTTGCAGAGAAGTTCATAGTTAATGTACTCTGTTGTAAAAACCAACGACAGAAATCTACGCCCTGAGAGTAATCAGTTGCCTTCAATGGTTGCATGCTCTATAAGTGGCATAGAAACAGTCTCTTTGTGCAAAATTTTCCAAACAGTGTTTTTGTTTTTACTCACACCTGTAGTTCGTGCAATTAATTGATCCTGAGCTAGTGCTTGGATTATCTTCACACTCTCTCACAATACATTCTACCATTTTTGGATCTCGGACATGTCACCAGCGACCTGCACCCGGTCTCTTGACATGAAATGAACCGCTCTCGCAACGCTTGCGGTGTAAATGCGGAAATATTTTGTGATTAGGCATTGTTCTAATAGAGAAGCGTGTATAGTACAATTTTAACGCCTTTCTTCCATTACAATTCGCAACACCGTACATTAGATGCATGTCTGCTTTCTCAAAGAAGGTAAATTGTTCTATCACGCAAAAATAACAGCAAAGAATCATTTACAATGACAACGATTTTAACTGAAATCGAATTCTCTGACAGCAAAAAATCGTTTGCAACTCGCGCAATGCCACTCAAACAATAAAAAATTATTTTTCAGATGATTTGATAGTGCAAACTAAATAAATTTCCACTATTCAATATTTTCCTTCCCAATAAATCATCTTTTTTTTTTAAGACAATGTCACTGAACGTTTTTATCATCTGCTCTAAAAATTTTATGTAAGTAAAGAGCTTTTTTTTTTAATTTCCTTAAATTTTCTTGTTTTTCCAACTGCACTTTTCATTTTCGACCCAATGTTGCTATACAAAAAGTGCTTTATTATATGCATTTTACTTACCTTTAAAGTTTGGCCCATGAATTCAGGGACACCTTGCAAATATATAGAGAGAGAATTTGTTAAGCACTTAGAAGCATTATTACAACATGAAATTCATCTCACATTTAAAAATCTATGAATGAAATGTTAAGGAAGTTGTGTTATAAAGCATTTACTTAAATTCAAAGTGAAAAATAATATTTTGGACATTAAAATGCAGATATCTGCATTGGGGGGGAGGGATTTTAATAAATTATTTTTGGAATTATTTAAGATTTTTATTAAGATTAATTAATTATTAATAATGCAGTGCATGTTGTGGGCTTTATTATTTTTAAGTTAAATAATAAAAATGTTTTGAGTAGTATTTCTGTGAAGTTTAATTTTTTTTTTTTTTTTTTTTTTTTTTTTTTTGTAGAGAAATAAATCTGTGGTCCAAAGAAGATACAATGATTTTGTTGCCTTACAAGAGCTCCTATTGCAAAAGTTTCCTTATCGCATGATTCCACAATTACCTCCTAAAAAAGTTATGGGTGGTATGGAAGATATTTAGAAAATTATTAGAAATTCATTATTTTTATATGTGTGTGTCTTCGAATTCTATGACAATGTTCTAATATTTTTTACTGTTATCTATATCAAAAGTGATTACGAACGAGAATTGTTTTTTCTTAATTCATTTCATTTTTGTTTTTGTTGTTAGAATAGTTAACAAGTATTGAATTTTTATAGCTCAGATATTGTGAAGATTTTAAATGATTTTTTCTCAATAAAAAATGCATGTCAAATAATTTTATTGTCTGAAAAATTCTCTTAAGATCATTTTAGTAATGATTTCAAGGAAAATATGCTAAAGAGCTAAACAGTTGACCAATTTTTTACTTTTTATAATCACACTTTAATTTTAGCATTTGAATATCTCAAAAGTTCCCAATCTATTAAAATTTTATATTACATAAATTAGAATCAAAAATGTATTTATCATGATAAAGCATTTTCTAGTTAAGGATCTATGTACCTGAAATAAAGTGTTTATAATCAAAGAATTAAACATTTGAAATTTGCATTATTCAAGTATATTCCATAATGAAACTTTTGTATCTATTGTAATAAATTCATCTATATATGTGTAATTTGTGTAATTATGCAAATTTGTGTAATTATGCAAAAAGTAATCTTAATTTTTCATAACGATTAATGAACTTGTCTTATTGTAAGTCAGACTTCATTTTCATTCATTTGAAAATTATATTAGATACACATTGTTATGGTTTATATATAGCAAGCAAAAAATCCAATTTTTCAAAGGTATAATGAATTGAAAATCATTAAAATTTTTATTATGTTGTCAAAAAAATATTAATATCTTTTTCAACCCAAAACTCATAATTTATGTGTTTGAACTCATTAACGAGCTTTTTGTCACATGAAATATTTGAAAACTGGTCTTACTTTTTCAATTGAAGCCTTATCTAATATATTGTTAGTTTATTAAAACTTCTTCATAAAAATAATCAATTTTTTGTGAATTCGAATTATGTATGCAATAAATTATTCATCAATGTTTTATTGTAGTGTAGGATCACTAAGAGGTTTTTGAAGAGGGAAAAAAATTCATTATATATAGCTAAATTTTTATTTACTGAACAGATTTATTGTAAAATGCTAATGCTGTGTGCAGAACATGCAAGTGATTATTAATATTATGTATTTTTTCAGCCGATGACCAGTTTATTGAAGAAAGGAGAAAATCACTGAAAAGATTCCTCAATTTACTTGCAAGGCATCCTGTGATTTCAGAAGATAAAATACTGCATTTTTTTCTGACATTTTCAGGCACTGTATGTATTAATTTATGATATTTATCCAATGAATTTGTTTAATTTAATATTTGTTTTGATATGAATAATAAAAAAAGATTTTACGTATTTGCAGAAAATTGTTATATATTTGCAGTTATAAGCTTTTTAATGTGGCTTTATTCTTGCACTGAATATACTTTTAAAATACTCATTTTTATTTAGAGTTTTAATGTTTTCATTTTATAGGCAACAGACAATGTATTTTCAAGTGCATGATTTTTTCTGTAATTTAAATTCGTTTAACTTCTCAGAATATTGTTACTAAATAATAATTTCTAGCTTTACATATGGTTTTATTAAATATAATGTTCTATAATCTTTCAGTTGTTTTCTTCTGAAATTATTTTTCTTATGGGGAGAATCTTAATTTTTTTTTCTTTTTTCCAATTTTCTTATTTTAAATTCCACTTACCTAATAATGTCACTGAAAATTGATAATTTTGATTTATATTATTGAATATTATTAGATTTGCTAACAGTTTGTAAAAGTAATCAAGTTTACAGATGTTTTATTTTTTCATGTAGAAGATAACCTTTTAAATATTTTATTTGTAAAAGCTGTGTCTACTTCCGAAGAATACCTCCTTCCTAATCTCTACTGTTATTTTGATAAATAAATAGTTTTCATCGTGTCAATAATTTTTTTTTCGTAGATAAAATTTAATTTATAACAAATCCAGTTTTGCAAGATTTTCTCAGTAGCCCTTGGTACTGTGAAATTTTGTAAATTAGAATATAATTTAGAATTGCATATTAATTCATTTTCTACTTGATAATACTTTGGAATATCTAATTCAAATAGCTTCTTACTCTTCTTCGTATAATGTATGGACACTAGAACACAATAGACACATAATAATAATTGGCTACCAAGCTTAGTTTATATTGCAAAAAAAAAAAAAAATCAAGTAATCTGCAGATAGTTTGTTGGACACTTTTTGTTTAATAATTTAATTTTGAAATTTGTCATAGAATAGGCATTAAAATTTGTCATATTGAGACATTTTAATAGAGCTGCAGTTTTAAGTTCTTTGGATCTGTTAGATACCTTGATAGAAAAGAAATTAGAAATCTCACATTGAGTGTCAAAGATATATTTTAATGTGTAATATTAAACAAGTGGTGTGTAAGTACAAGAGTGTTATATTTATATTTGAACCTTTAACCAAATAAACAAATATACTAGAAAGTACATCAGTTACTCACTTGTTTAGCTTATTGAAGCATGAAGACTATTAAGGTCAGAATGGCTAATTGGTCAGGTCATTACGGTTAAATGTCATCATATTTTATTTGTAACTTACAAAAGTAAGGTGTATATTTATTGCTGTTAGAGAATGAGAGAATGCATAAATTTAAATAGCAACAGCAAGTTGTTTATAACCAAAAAATAATAATGATGCAGAATTCGAGATACATCATGTATATTAAATTATGAGTATGTTTTTGTAATATTTAATAAATGTTTAATTTTGTCTATTTTTAAAAGAAATGCTTTATGGATAATCTAATTGAATAACAAAGTATGTGAGAAGTTAACAAATAATATGCAAAGAAATGCAATGCATGTTCCTTAAGTGCCTAACTTGTTTACCTCTGTTATTCATAGCTTACTCAAATTTGATCACAATTAATTTGCTATACAGCTAATAATTTTAGTATATGTTTTTTCATCTTATAATTTTTCCTAAGCCAGAATTTCGGTTATATAGCACTAAAAATATTACTTTTTTGTACACATTTCTGATTTTAAAAAAATTGATCAGTTAAGAGATTAATCAGGGTGTATAGCGTCATGGAAAGTGCTTAAATTTGAAAACCATTTTTAAGCACTTTTAAAGTGCTCAATTTTCAGAAAAGGTCCTTAAAAAGTGCTTAATTTTCTTCTGAAGTGAAGAAGGCGTTTCGTTTTGTTTCCCCACAATTTGAATATGATAATTCAAAATCAACGTCGTAAAGTCTTGTTTACTGGATGTATCAAAAAAAGGAAGAATTCTAAGAAGTATTCCAGGTATTCCAGCACATATTGAGATAACACTTAATGATTCTTTTTTCCTCTTCATTTCACCCCCTTCCTTTTTTTGTTTTTATCCCCCTCTCTTTTTCTTCAATAATGTGCATTGCTATTTATTAAAATACAAGAATAGTTATCTGAAAGGGGCAGTGCAAAATGCTTACTATGCCATACTTCACTTGAATGACCTACTACAGGTATTCAACTGTACTGCATTGAATTGTTATTAATTGCAGTACGTAATTACGTTAGCCAATCGCTTAAAATGTAATATGGTGAAATTTTAACTTGAAACCTTTAATTTAAAATGTTCGTGATATCTTTCATGGTATTTTTTGAATGTTCCCATCCATTTGAACATTTTTATTTCTTGGACTAATCTTGCCAAATTGTTTTGACTAAGAAAAGAAAAAAAAGAAACGCTGTATCTGGTACTTAAATATTAAAATAATAATTATTATTAATTTTTGGGGGTATTTTTTTTTTAGGGTTTAGGTTTTATCATTTTATAATGATTTTTTTCCTTTTTATAACTATTATAGAAAAAATTTTTCCTAGTAAAATCTCTCTTTATATATAAAGTCTTGTACTGAGCAATGCCCAGCATTAAGCTATTGAAGTTAGGAGCATAAAATTTGGGAAGTTATTTTTGGGGCATTAGAGGCACACTAAGAACGGGATTCTCAAACTTTTAATTCTAAGTTTAATTTTTTAATAGAATTTTAATGTGTTTTCATCATAACATCAAAGCATATTATCGCATAAAAATTATATGAATTCCTTTTTAAAGGTTAAATGAATAAATAAAAAAAAATTTGTTTGGTTGAATCTAATTATAAAAAAATAATTTCTGAGAAATTAGTTTTGGATGCAGTTTATAATAAAGATTTTTGTTATAATGCAATTCAAAATGATAGTGCTTCTTTGAATCGTTGAATCACATTATTCTGCAGCTGTTAAAACTGTATTAAAAGAAAAAAAATGCTTGCTTTGCTTTTAGTTAAACTTTAAAAAAAATTAATGCTTGTTTATTGAATAAAATGTTTCATTTGATAAGTTTTGTTAAATTTCGACTTTCTCCTATACAAAATTTTGAGAAAATATTGCAATCATCAAAAAATTCGAACTCAAGATTTTAATGAATCACCACGTTTCATACTTCTTTGAATTTGGAAATATATTTTCGGAAAATGTCTATCTGTGATAAAGATAACTCAAAAACACTTTGAGCTAAATGGATGAAAATCACACCATACTTGTATCAATCAAATTTTCAGCAGCATCCGTTTAGAGGAAATCTGTTTGTCTGTCTGACTGTTCGAATATAAGTTAGCACGATAACTACAAAACGAAGAGAGCTAGATACTTAAAATTTAGTACACAGATTTAGTATCTATTGTATAAACATGTCAAATTTTGAGCCAAATCCAACAAGAGGTTCGCCACATGTCCATCTGTACTTCCAGAAATATGTAAATGTGATTACTCAAAAATATAGCAACTTAAATATAGAAAATTTGGCATGTAATTTAAGTGTAGTTTTGAATCAAATTTTTACTTTAATCGATTGGGAAGAATACGTCTAAATTTGCTTTTCAGACATTTTCAACTGCATTCTAAAGATTAATCCCAAAACACTTGCCAATGATCACACAATAGAATCAGTAAAAATATTTAATTCATACCTTGTTTTAATATTCCGTTGTGTACGCCAATGCTACACAAGGCATTCCTCTGCAATATGGGAGAAAGTTTAGGGGAGACGTTCTGGCTGATTTATTTCCATTTTACTTCTAACTACAGAGCTTCTTCTTTTTTTTTCTTTTTTTTTTTTCCTTCTTTTTTGACATTCTCATTATTTATGAAAACTATGACTTGTCAAAGCATTTTGACTTCTTAGAAAGCTATATATATATCGTTTTTTCTGCAATTTTTTTTAAGTAAGAATTTTTGTTTATGGATTAAAAAGCAGGTTTTCATTAAATTTTAGGAATGTTGATCTTTCAAAAATTTGCACTTTAGAAATAAGAAGCAATAAAAGACAATTTCTTTTTAGTCTGATCATTTCTGAATGCTGCTATTATTTTCTATTAAAAAAATTATTCAAAACATTGTTCTATCACCAGTTTCATGGCATTTTGGCCAGTTGTATGATGATAGACATTGAAATGCTTTAGTTTTTAACTTTATAAGATTGCAAATAAAATTACTTAATAGAATCAGTACTACTCATGTTGGATCTTAATTGTTGTTGCTTATATAAAATCAAATACAAAATTTGTGGTCATGCTCAGCTTTATCGGCATTTTCAGAAATGATGTATCTATCTGACAGTTTATTTTTATTTTAAGAAACTCTGAAAAAAGTTCACAGATCTTATAAAATTGACTTAATTTTTTTTTATATTAATAAGTTTTTCATTTTTATGATCATTTCTATTTTTGCCAAATCCAAAAAGGTATAATTTTACTATAGAAGATGTGCAAATACAGAAATAAATATTAAAATTTTTTTCAATAAAAATTATGCATTATTATAAAACAAACAAAAAAAATACTATGCTTAGAAAATACGCAGTTTACGTATGCATACTTATACAAAGGTGCTTAATTTTTTGGGTTAAAATGCTTAAAAATATTTAATTTTTGAAGCACTTTATCATTACACACCCTGTTCATTTACATCCTGTTATTTTCATGTTTGTTTTTCAGTATATTTTTTAGTTAAATATCAATCAAATCCTAAACATGTATATTATACTGGTCCTAAATTGATAGTTTAATATAATAGTTTCTATCTTGCAGGAAATATTCAAGAACAATCAAAGTTAGCTAATGGAGTGGAAATTTCAGTTTTAAAAGTTCAATTGTGGTTGTATAGCTATAGAACATGTTTTGGCATTGATCTGCTCTAATATATAACTAGGGTAGGGAGACACTATTGAGGAAGGTTTACTTTAAAAAGACACCTACTGAGAGGGTAGATTTCATTGCATGAAAATTTTACAGGGATGCAGTGCTTTTAACCTAAAACATTTCATTGTTAAACTTTTTTTTAATTTTCCTTTCTACAACACTAATAGGTTCAGTGTATTATGAATAACTCTACTGTTTGCTTTGTATTTACTTTACAGTTAACATTTGAATTATAAACAAAATTTGTGTAATGATCTAGTTATACTATCCATTCTTTGTCAGACTTTCATTCCAAAGAGAACCTGATTATTTCATAGTTTGATTAGAGGTGTTTATTTATTAAAGTAACTGAAATTTGAGATCTATTGGGCAAAAAAGAACCAACATATTATTATTTTATTAGCATATATTTTCTGTGTAATATTTTTAATGGAATAATTCTTAACTGTAAAAATTATTTACAGGATGTTCAACATAAAATGAAGGATCATTTCAGAGGTGTTTTGGATGAATTCAATTCCAATGAACAGGCCAAAGAAGCTGAAGTATGTTTTTATTTCCCTGCTTTATATACTGAAATCTTCTTAATTAAAAATGCTATTTGAATATTTGATAATCAAGTCCTATTAATTGATTTAGGAATTGGTGCCTATTGATTCTACAAATCAGTTGGCAGTTGTCCGAGAACAGATGAAACAAGTATTCAGTGGATTTCTGCAGCTAAGAGAAATTGCTGAAAAAATGGTTGAAAGAAGTAAGCAAGAAGCTTCAGATATGGTGCTCTTTGGGAAGGAATTATGGTAAGATTGAATTGACTTTTGAATATAAAAATTTTCTACTGTACATTTTAAGTGTAAATGGTACAATTTAGTAATTGGGCCCCCAAAGGTTGCAAATGCTAAAGTTTGTTAAATAAAGATACCTGAAGTGTAATTAACTTTGTTGGATTAGTTTCACTTGAATTTTTAATGTAAAACTAGAAGATGTATGTGTTTGTACTGACTGTTATTCTGTTAACAATATCTTAGATATGATTGTCAAGATTAACTAATGAAAATTGTTGTAGAAAATAATCTCATACACATTGATAAAGTTCTTAAAAATTAAAAAAAAATTATTTGGTGCACATTTTAGATGTAAATATGTAGTAACATTAAAAGTCTCATTTCCTTGCCTTGGAATCTTCTGCATCTATAAAGATAAAATACTTATACAAAATTAGCCACTGAAATCAGTTTGAAAAAAATAGGTATCTACTAAAAGAAAAGAAAATGCTTTACTAAATACAAAATTTTAAAAAATTACTGGAAGAGAATAATTGAAATAACTTCCATACTATATAGTGAGAATATAATGAATCAGCTTAATATAAAATAATAAAAATTATACGATCTCAACTTTTATTTTTGTTACAATCCAGCATAAAAAGAATGTAAATAAACCATGAAGTTTACATTCTGTAACTAATTTTTATTCATGCTTAATTTTATTCTCGTACATAAAAAAAAACGTTTTGAGTTGTTAGATTTCAAAACAGGGTTTCACATTTGTAGGAATATTTTTTAACTCTGCCTAGCATTACAGATAGCATTGGTCAGTTATTTAAATATTTATTAAAGTTTGAAAAATCCTGTAAATGATCTGAAGAATTATAGTTTATGTTGTTTGGCCGATAAATGAATTGCTGAAAAAAAATAGCTAAATCATGATTTTGTGGAATGCCATGCATTAATTGCCAGATCTTTGAAGCTGTTATTCAAATGGTCTTAGATAAAGTTTTCAAAGCCTTGTACTTCATTCAATGTTAGTAGCAGAAGGGAGTTTTTTTTATTTATTAAAGTTATGTTTATAATATTTTGATAAGTAAGATTAACAGGACAAGAGGCTGTATAAAAATTTAAATATTGTATATTTCTTAGCAGTACATTTATTGATTCAAACAACATTTTAAAAAAATGTATTCTTTAATCAGTTAGAAGTGAATGCTTTTCACTAACAACTCAAAAATTAGCTGTCAGGCTACATTAAGAATGGATGCTTCATATATTACATAAAAATATATATGTTTATTGAGACATTATTCACTATTTCACTGAAAAACATTTTTGGTTAATAAAGGGTGTCATCACTTGTCATATATAAAAAAAAAAAAGTAAAAACTGAAAAGTATGTTCTACTAAGCAGTATTGTATTATCAGTGGTATATACTTAGTTAATTTTTTTAAATCTCATTTTAGTTCCTTAGCAAATAGTGCCAGCACTGAGTCTGACTGGGGATCAGGTGGTAATGAAACTTGGGATCATTTAAGAACTGGAATGAAGAACTTGCATCCCATGATATCAAATGTATCATCTGCTTATATGGATTTGGTATGTAGTTGTTGCAGATTTTTTTTTTTTTTTTTTTTTTTGTAAAATCTTTTTTGATAACTTTTATGTATAATTGAAACTAGTTTTGCCTTAATGGTCCTTGCTCATCTTCTAAAATTGAACGTTAAGCTTTTTTCCTAAATGAAAGACGTTTATAAAAATAGGAGATAAAATTTGTCAGTTTTATAAAACACTGTTTTTCTAATTCATTTTTGGAAATAAATTATTGGTGCAATTAATATATTACAGGAATTGGTATTTATTCATAATTTTATCTTTCTTTTTTAATTGTTCCCAGTGTACACAATGACATCAAAGATTGCAAATTTCAGATTTTATTATATTTGTAGATGGTTGGTTTCTTTTTTAATGTAATTGGAAATCAAAATTTTATTTTGATGCTTATTAATAAAATTGAAAATATGGAGAAAAATTATAATAAATAATCTTGTTATAATTTTAACTCTGCTAAATTTATTATCATTAAAACAATGCATTTATTTTTGTTTATTTTGTGGCAGATTCTGATACATGTGGCTAAATATCAGAATCATTAGAAAGCTTAGTAAATAAAAATGAAGTATGAGCAAGTCAAAATGTTGGAATGACCTCGTAATAAGTTTACATATGTAAAGTTTTATGTTATTTCAGTGATCTTTTGGAATTGCATAGCAATCATCATATTCATTAAAAACTTGCCCAATAAGCTCTTGATATTATTATCAAATGGATATTTATTGTTTGAAGAAAACTGTGTTTTTAAATCAGTTTTGTGTATATTGCCGCATTGAAAAGTCAGAAGTCGACTCTCCATGGCCGAATGGTCATAACACTGGGCTTACACTCAAGAGATCGTAGGTTCGAATCTCACTAGCAACAATGCGATGTACCGATTGTGTAAATATTTAATTCCTGGATTTTATGTTTTTCTTTATTTTAAGTTCCAGAAGATTCTGGACATTTCTTTAGTTCACCAGACAAGTGTTCTGGACTTTTCTTACTGTCTCCAGAAAAGTATTCTGGAGCTTTCCCTGCTAGTATAAAACCAGAGGATTTGTCAGTCACTGTGTTCTCAGTTAATAGTTGAATTAATAAATTGGTTTAGCTTTACTCTTGTGTGTGTCATTGCACATTAAAGTATCTACGTGACAATATATTAACACATTAATTAATCTGACTTGGAAAATAATGCTTACTCATCATTGTTATTTTTATAATCTACCCCTTTCCCCCAATTCTTAAACATCAGTTAGTTCCAGATAATAAATTGTGCCATAATTCCAACATTGACTAGTATTTAGAAATTACGTTGTAATAATTCAAAAATCTCCATATTGATTATTAATTCCAGAAATAAAATCAGTAATGCTAAACATAATCATAAATATTGGTATCAGGTTTTCATACTTTAAAAAAATAGTGAATAAATTCTGAAAGAAATTTTGCAGCTACATTTAATGTAATAATAATGCATAAAAGCCTCTTTGGTCATTGAAAATCTTTAAGAAAATGTACTTAGAATGTCATTTTTCTTTTAATCTTATAATCAGTATTTATTCATAATTTTATCTTTCCTTTTCCTTATTGGGAAGATTTCCTTCCTATAACTAAATCTGTATTTGTAGCCATTTAATTGTTTAGGTTTTTTTTTTTTTTTTTCTGTTTAATTTTATGACCATTTCTGGTTCTGGAATGTATTGCTGGTTTGAGAGAGCTTTGCACTTATAGAATCCATAGAGTGCCTGAAAGTGTATGGATTCCACATAATTTTTGTATCAATTTTTGTGTCTATAAATTGTCTACTAGTTTAAAAATCTGATTGTTCAAACATGTATACTTCATAGACAACTCAATTAAATGTGATGTTAATCAAATAAACTAAATTGGGAAAAAAATTTTAAAGAATTATTTTTAGTATTATCTTTAAAATATAAGTAATAATTATTTTAGAAAATTTTCTTTTATTATTTTATTTATTAAACACCGTTTTACTTAATTATTTATAAACAGAAGAATATGTTTCTCAAGAATAGTGATATATAATTAAATACTTTAAAGAATTTTGTTATTTATTTTATTTATATAATTTTATAGGCATTTGGCGAAGAAGATGATATTGTTGATGAACTAAATTTATTCTTGGATATTTTAACTGCATATAAAGTAAGTAACTAGATAATTAATACATTTGTATTTTTTTTTTTTGTGAATATTATTTGATTATGCTTGCAATCATACTTTTGATATTTATTTCAAATAAAGACATTTTAGAATATTATAAATTAAATAATTTTTAAAGTTTTTTATTGATTTGGAAAGAGAAGAGTTTGATGATAAGCAATTCTTTTCTAATACATTAGAAATGCTGAATGTCAGGATTCATAAGGTAACAATTAACTAATTTTAAAGAAAAATCCTAAAAAATTTCCAAAATCATACTAAAATTTATCACAAGATTTTTACAGTAATATATATATATATTAAATTTAAGAAAGCTTTCAGTTGTTTTCCATGATGTGTTTTGAATAAAAGTATATTAATTAAAGTGATAGAAAAAAAAAATGTCTATAAAAAGATTTTTTTTTTAATATATGGTAGCATTTGTTGCTTTTATAATTAAAGAATTTGAAATTTCTGACAATTTTTGCAGCAAAGCAGAATGTTTCAGACTTTGATCTATTTTAAAATTTCAAATAGTGTGGGCATTTTTCAAACATACTGTAGATATCTTAAGAATACCCAATTGACTCTGTTCTTTTATTAATGAGATGCATGTTGTTATGAATTCTGTTATTTCATAAAATATTTAGTTATGTAATTAAATTGGATAAAACATAAAAGTGACTATTAATCCATGATTTATATTATTTCTTAGAATAACAATCTATAGGTAAAAATGTTGAATAAGCAAGTGATTCATCTTCCTTGTTAGTATTAATTACTATATTGTAATGCAGAGAATGATTTCAATTAAAATTCCAAATCCAAAGAAATGTAAAGTCAAAATGGCGGCCAAAAAAAAATCGCCCAATTATTCATAATAAAGTATTATATACTAATAATGGTATTAACTTTTATTTTTAGTTTAACTGTATAAAGTATTGCTTTTATTTACTTTAGCATTCTTTGTTGTAATATTTTTTTATTGGTTGTAATATTTATAATACAAATAACATTTTGTTGTATATTTATTACTCTTTAAGTATCTATCAGTTATTTTATAAAATAACTATTTATTTATTTATTACTCTTTAAGTATCTATTAGTTATTTTATAAAATAACTATTATTATTAGCTTATTATTAAACTAATTATGATCTAATTATTATAATTAAACATTAGTTAATTTATAAAATTAATTATTTGTAGAAGGAAATTATCTATTGCTATTTTTAACTATTTTATCAGTTATTCCTTGAAATAATAGAATTATGCACTGTTAACAATAACATTCATATATTTGAAGAACCAAATTAATATACACACATGGTAGTTTGTAATATCTTGACTTGAAAAAATTAACTGTCTTGTCATTGTAATAATTAGTTCTAATGTAACAGACTAATATGAAATATTGTTAGTTTAAAAAGAAATTTAAACTTCTCATGTTTTTAATTCCAGGATTTATGTGATAGATATGAGCAGTTCTCTGTATCCATAAAGCAAAAAAATGCCAACAAATTACTACCTCGCAGAAGCTCTACAAATCCAATCGTTATAGTAAGTAAATGATGGGAATTTATTTGGAATGGAATATTTGGTTTAGTAATTATTTCTTCTATGTATATTTTTAAAAAATTGACTGCTCTACTGATTGTACTTATATTTATTTAGGATGCTGAAAATCAAGCTATTCAGCAAAATGAAAAAAGAAATAACTTCTTTCTTCATTGCATTCATATGGAAACGCAACTAGTGCATACATATATGCAAATATTAGTTAAAGTGTTGCAGTCACTTGTAAATTTGAGAACAAAGGGGCTGTCTAATGTAAGTAGTGCTAATTTCTTTTTTCTTTTAACATTTTATTATAAATTTGAATTTATTTTAGTATCTTTTTTTGAGAATCTATATTATTTGTAATGCTTAATAGAATTAATGGGTTGTGAGTTTGGAATGACTGATTAGTAAAACTTAAAGAACAATAATTTATATAGTATCAGAATGTTCTATTCTTTCTTTTCTTCTTCTCCTTTTTTTTATTTTTCTTTTGTAATTGAATGAATAGGTGTATAATAGGTCATAATATTTATATTTTATGTGATTCTTTTGATAATACAAATATATTTTCTTACCATAATTATGTATAAATGATGTGTCTGTTCATAATTAATTTGCTTGTAAATTGAATCTCATAATTGATTTGCTTAGTAAATTAAATTTCATAATCAATTTGCTAAGTAAATTAAATTTCAGAATTGATTTGCTTAGTAAAACGAATATCATAATTGATTTGCTTTGTAAATTGAATTTCATAATTTGAGTAATTTATCAGTTGAAGCTATCATTATTAATGCAATTGTTTTTATTATTATTATTTATTTATTTATTTTCATTTTGTGTGGAAAATCAAATATTTGATTTCAAATTTTTAAAACTTTTAGCCAGCATAGATTTTTTTAAGGCATTTATTTGCCTAATAGAGAAAATATGTAAACATAAGAAAATTTAGCAGGTTGAATATTACCAAAAGTCTTGGAACAAAATGTTGAAATGACAATAACAATCATTATTATTTTTTCTGGAATCTGTTCTCACATTATTAAAATTTTAATCAATATATGAATGGTAAACCTTTAAATTAAATTGTAATATTCAAGGTTGAAATACATAACTTAATCATAAGTAAAGTTATAATAAGTTGAAATGCTTTTAAAAAATTATTTTAGTATTCATATTCATTTACTTAGCTATATAGCTTTATTTGTCATAGCTATCTTATTTATAAAAAGTAAATAAATATTGTGCAAGATAATAATTCTGTGATATCACTGGGGTGATTTTCAGTGAAATAAGAATATTTTAATACTGGAAGATTATCTAATGAATTCATAATATATTCAACTGTTCTTTACTTTCATTTGATGTTATAGTTGTTTATTAATTAAACGATTTTAGTATGCCTATAATAAAAAATTGGCCCGACAAAAAACATGATAAATTGTCAATTTTACCAAATATTTATTATGTTTAGATCTCTTCTCTGTGGAAACAAATGCAGCCATTAGTTGAAACAATGATACCTTCACCTGGTGCAACTACTCCTACTTCCACCATCAGCAGATAATTATAACTGAGATATCTGTTAAACATTGGTTTGCCTTACAAAATGAAAATACTAAATTCCACAAAGACCTTCCATATTTAATATATTAGTTTTGTTACTTGATTCTGATGTTGAGAGTAGGTCTGTTATAATTGAAAAATTCTCATTTTCATATTTATTATTTTCTCTAATCTGTTATCTGTTTGATTATTGAGTTGTTTTGCTCTTGTTTATGTTGTACATTCTTGTTGTTTTGTGAATGATTATTCGTATTTTTGATTCTGTGAATACTCATTTTACATCTTCTGTTATAGAAGAAATGTTCTTGCCATTCTGTTATAATTTATCATCAAAAAAGTATTTCATAGAAATTATAATCATTGCCTACTCGTAGTAGAAAGGTGCATCTTTGAGAAATGTCATCTTTAAGCAAAAGACAAAAACTGTAATCGATCAATGTTCTCTGTTATCTTTTTTGTTTAAAATTAAACCCTGTTCAATTATAACAATTATCTATAAATAATTTTCAAGACTATTTAACTATGTTTAATAATATATTGAATATATTCCCCATACTGTAAACTTGAGTTGCCATTGATTATAATGGTCTTAATTCAACTAGGCTGTCATTAACTGAATATAGTTTTAATTTGATGGAGTTGTCATTAACTACAGTCAGTTGTAACTTGACTAAGTCATCATTCCTTCAAAACAGTATTGATAAAAAAAATTATAAAAGAATTCAAAATTTCATTTGGTTTTAAATACTGAATTACCTTTCTTTACTATTTATTTAAGATGCACCATATAGAATAGCATTAATAAACTGCAAGACACTGTTATAAATTCTCAGCATTTTGAAGTACTGAGACTTGTTTGCTTGTTACAAATTTTAAAATATATGAAAACAAACTATTTCGTGCCTTTCAAATACGCCTATTAATATAGAATCTATATTTACTGCTGTTGCTTGTAAAAATTAATATATGTTTTTGAGTGTTAATATGCAAAATGGATTTTGAAATACTTTTACACATAAACTTAAATGCATGTCATGTTAAAATAGTCTCTAAATATTTATGAACTAGTTCTCACTTTTATTTAAAAATATAATTGTTTCTTGTCAGATAGAACTATTGTTGATATTATCCAACTGATGATGTACAAAATATCCACTAAGTTTATTTACAATTTCATTTCAAGTTTTGGCTTAAAAATAAACCAATTATAAAATTATTGCTATATGAGGATCTATGTTGAATTTTTTGACACATTTAATTCATTTTTGTAATGCTATCATAAATAGCATAAAACATCAAAAGTTGTTTTTTTCTTTTGCTATGTTTTTTATAGCATAGTATCATTTCTGGTTAAGATATATAAAATTTAATTTTAATTTGAAAAATTTATTTTAAAAAATCATTTAATAGTTTGTTTTAAATCATTAGTCCTGTATTTTTGTTCAAAGTATGATATCTTGAACACAACCCTCAGAATAGGTGTATTCTTTCTTGAGAAATAGCCTTTTTAAGGGTTCCCCTTCCTAATAACCTTTTATCACTAAATTCGTGTATTTCAGAAAAGGGTTTCTTTCAAGATTGAGTACATGAGATAAATTTAGCGGCATCTCACCAATTAGTTGTCTTTTCTGTAGTATTTTCTAAATACGATGCATTTTTGGAATCAAATTTTATTATTCCTGAGATTGGTGAATTTTCTTTTTTATAATAATTCTACAATATTTTTAATATCCCAAGCATTTTTTGTATAAATTTTATTGTTCAATTAATCATACTTATTTTATTTCTTGATGTTCAGAATAATTCATTGTTTTATAAAGTTCAAATTTTTTTTTTTTTTTTGTTCCAAACTTGTTATGTTTGATTTTGAAAATATAAATAGACTTTGTGGACTCCTGTATTATAATGTTAAAAACCAGCTTTAAGTTTAGATGCTGAAAATTGAAGTACTGATGGTTCTTGAAAAAAATGTTTTTACAATCACATATTTACTGTTCAAACCTTTTTAAGTATTATTGAGATATAGTCAAATGTTATTTATCAGAAGACTTGAATAGAAAAACTTTTTTTTTTTATTGTATGGAAATTTCTTTCTGATAGTGTGCTTCTTAGCAGCCATTCTTGTTGTTGTTTCCATTTTTTGATGTGATTGCAAATTTATTCTGATTTTGTCATTCTCTTGTAAAAAAATTAATCTGAATATTTTTATGGTGATCTGTTTCGACATTTTAGACCATAATATTTTTATTCATTTAATTTTTTTTCTTGTCTACCTCCTGATAAAGGATCTGATTTAATGAACTATTTATTTAAAAGTAATCTTCTATTAAAGGAATAATCATTTTTGTGAACTTTTGATAAAATGTTTGTATGTTTCCTTTCTAGAATTTTAAGTATATTATAAGCTATCAAAATAAAAAATCATTCAAGTGACAACAAAGATAATTTGATTTCCTGAAGCTGTGCATATAATTTTAAATTATATATATGAATTACCTTCAATTTTTGTGTGAATGTAGATTTTAAATGTTCCTGCTTTAGTGCCAATTTTAAGAATTGTATTTATAAAAGGATATAATGTTTTACATTCCTCTTGCCCAATTTGTTAATGGAGTTCTAAAAGAAATTTAGTATATGTCAAGAATCTCTTCATTTCCCTCTTTTTTTCCTTAGAACTTAAAAAAAAAAACACTGTTGCCTTAAAATGTTAACAGATTTCTTTTATTACAATAATTATTTACTAATCTCATCAAAACTTTTAGTAATTTAATTTTGATGATATTCTTATACTTTTAGAAATATTTTAAGAGCGGGAAAAAATGAGGATTTTGATTAATAAAAATTGTAGATAAAACCTAATTGTAATTTTTCTACAATAAAATGAGAGACTAAGTGTCTTTACACTCCAGCAGTTTACATTTTATTAGTAAAGATTTCATTAGTCAATTTATTATAAAAACATTGTAAAATAGATTAGAATTCAGAATATTATAACTAAAATTATCTTTTTTTGAAGTAGTGTTGCTTACATAAAGATTTTTTCTAATATTTCTTCCTTTCCTTTTGATGCATTGTTTATTTTTAAAATATGCAGTTTTTAACAAATTGGAAATACTCATTTTTCAAAAAAAAAAAAAAAACACTTTTGAAAATTGTGATTAAACATTTGATTGTCTTCAAGTGAAAATTCTTGCTTTAGATTTTCTCAAATGATGGGCAATAATTTATTTATATAATTCAGAAGTATCTGCTACTAAAAGGTCCAATAAAATATGCAGCTTGCAATCCGATTATATATCGTTTTTATATTTTGAGATATATTCTTTTTAATATAAGGTAAAATTACTGTTTTAAATTTCAATTAAAATGCAGTCTTCCATTATCAAGTGCAAAATATATTTAATTTTATGAGATGCTTGTTTTACATGCTTTTCAAAAATTTAAAGGATGTATAATCACAGATGCTTCGACTTACAAACAAAAAAATACTATTTATCTATGAAAAGTTACATACTAATTGTTTAAATGTTTTGCATGAATTTACTAACTAGATTTTTTTTATTAAAAAAAAAGGGTATCAGATCTTAGTTTTATCTCCTTGAAGTCATAGTAATCTTTATAATGTCATGTAGAAATCCATATGGTTTAAACCATTTGCATTCATTAGCTATATTGAAAATAGATTCAGAAAACAAACATTTGTAAAATGTTTCCAATTCTTGAGAAAGAATAACCATCAATAATACAGTCAATTGTAAATAATTGTTCATTCATAGTGCAAAAAATTTATATATATAAAAGGCCTATTGATTGTATTTTAAAATCAATTAATTCAGCAGTATTTAAATTGTGCTCAATTACTTTTTAAATAGTCTGAGCCCACATTATAATCACATCATAAAATTAATGCATCTGTGATTAATTTTGGCAATCACTTTATGGACATGAAAGTGCAATTTTTGTGAAAAATATATTTATTTATATTTGTTACATTTGATAGATTTATGGATAAAATTCCGGTGATCATTCCATGAATTTGTATTTTGCTATTGAAAATTTGTATTTCTGTATGCTGTAATAAAATATTGTTTATATATTGCATTTTTGACCATTTATTAAACCATTATGTAAAATATTCATTTTATTTTAAGCTTATAAAAATTTATATATACAAGCAAATTGATTTATCACAATTGTTCTTAAGTATTAAAATGTACAGCAAATTAATCTAATGATATATAAAAATATAAATAATTTTCAGACCCGAAAACAAAAATCTCACTTTACAAAAATTGTATTTTTATGGCTTTAAGAAGAAGAGTCGCCACTTTCTTCTGGATCACTAGGTTCAGGTGTATTTTGAGGTGTTGCTGATTTGGGATCCAATTTATAACACTTTCGACACACAGCCATATATTTGTCAGTACCACCAATTATCTCAACCTATGATGAAGGAGTAAAAAAGGAACTTATTACAGTATTTAATTTTCAGTTTATTTCATTCTATAAAGAGCAGTAGTTATTGTAAGAACTGAAAATCATACATAACAAACTAATTTTACCATTAGGTATATTCATTTTGCAATGCACTGGATTATCATAATATTATTCATCATATAAAAACACAGTGGAATTTCTAGACATTTTTATGCATTCCAGGAACTTTTAGATTAATCAAAATAATAGCAAGAGACGTCATTAAATTACATTACAGAGCAAAACAATTTTGAAATAATGCTCAAATTTTATTGTATGATCGATGTGAAAAAATAAATGAAATTTTAATGAAATCTAATTTCCTTACAAGAATTGTGCAGCAAAATTTTGTTTAACCAATTATATATTTTTATCTACATGATAAATATTAGGATGTAATATAGATGAAGAGAAACAAGTTACATTATTTGTAATAAATTCCATTTTATTTTTATAAGAATTTTTTAATGCAATATTATGATCTATTCAATTTTATTTTTGAGTAAAATTTCTTTACACATAAAATAGAATCCATGGTTATGAATTTTTTTTTTATAATGCTAAACAATAAATTTACTACGGCTTTATCTCAGTCACCAAATGGAATGATGAAATACAGCATATCATTTTATTTACACTACATCACTTGGAACTATTTAATTATTTGTATTATCTAATTTTCAATAAAGTAATCAAAATAGGTAAAAAACAAAAAAATCTATGTGTTTTCAATCAATTGCAGTGTCCTTCCACAGAGTTTGAATTGAAAATTAATAAAACAAACTTTCTAAATTATTACCTGAGTTTCAGTGCCTATTCTTTTAGTAAAAGATGCTTCATCAAAACATAGCATACACACTGCAGTTAATTTTATGACACTTTCAGCTAAGGGTACCAACTGTAGAATATCACCAAAAGCCTAAAAAAAAATTATAATCACAAAATTATACACTAAAAATAGGCAATTTGATATATTATTCTACTTTCCATGAATAAATAATTTAATACACAAATTTGTTAATTCCAACAAATATTCACTTTTGTAATGCAACAGCACATGACAAAAATAGAGTTTGAAAAGTAATTATATGATTTAAAGTAAAACTATTCAAGTAAAAGCACGCTATAAACAAACAGCAAATTAAATATGGATACATTAATAGATAGAAATTTGCAACAGTTAGAAAACCTAATGCTAAATTAGTATTAGAATATGGTTTTACAAAGAACTGTTACTAAGTAAACATTAAAGACTCCTTCATTAACAAACAATTGATAACTTATGTATACTAATATTTAAAAAATAATGGATATTTTATATATGTATTAAATTAAATATAATTTATAGGCATGCAATTCATTACAATTTCTACAAACAAAAGAAGTTTCATAGTAAAAATATTTCGACAAACTGTTACCTTTCTTTGAAATGTTCCATCAAGTGCAGCAACAATGACTATTTTGCCATTATTAGCCATTTCTTCAGCAAATGAAACTGTATCTGGAAACTAAATATTCATTTAAGTATACAAATGTCATTTTGAAACTAAAGCAAATATGACAAGTAAAAGTAATTGGAAATACATTCATATAAATAAATTGTCATTCATATTAATTATTAGCCAAATAAAATTATCCATTTTTATTTATAAGCAAGAAATATAAAATAAACAAACATTAAAAGCTACCCAAGAAATTAAGATAAGAGTAAGAATACTTAAGAGTATAGGATTCTCATTCTTAATGAAAAAAAAATTCGAAGACTCTCAAGAACATTTTAAAGAAAATTCAAGGACCATAAAATTACAAATTTCAACTACAAAAATTCAAATATTTTCACATTAACATTTAAATGAACCATTATTTTCATGCTAAAAATATTTCTAATTGCTCAAGTGGAAACAAAGCACTAAGCACACATATTATGCTATGGTAAAAATCGAATATTTAAAGCTCAAACTGGGTTTTGAAATTACACCATAAATGCTCTTACTGCTAGATACTTGATGGCATCTATTAAATGCTAACTTTGCACAAACTACAGCTGGGTGTTTATTTCACAAATACATTCATGCTCTCAAAGCAAAACCACATTACAAAATTTGTTTTCCCTTCTCTCCTGATAAATAATGATACAATTTTGCCTCTTTTTCAAGGGCTTTTCAGACCTATAAAAAAATATGCATTTTTCCAGAACCCACAGTACAAAAAAAATTAATTCCAAGAATTTTCAAGGATCATGGGAAACCTATGTAAGAGTACTTGGATCAATAGTCAAGTTGAGCTCTTTAATTGGAAAAGAAAAAAAGATACGCAACAATAAAATAATTAGGATTTTGAATGCACAAATTTCACATAAACAAAGCAAGAAATTACATCTGTAAATCTAACAAAATAATCAATACTTTAAATTATTATTATAATTCATACGTTAGATATTACTTTTATTCAATAAAAAATTATATAAATAAAAAAATGTATAAAATTAAAGAAAGACGCAAAAAAACTTACAAACTGCCCTTCATCAATTCCAATGACACTGTAATTTGAAGCAGTATTTTTCAGATCGGTTAAAGTTGTTGCACAAACAGCTGAGAGACATTGCCTGTTAAAAATTAAATAAAATTGAAATTCCATAATAGTAGTCATCATTTAAATAATAAAATTAATCCACATTTTATAAGCTTTATGTAAAGAAAATTATTTGAATATAACAGTAACATTAAAATAAAATGAAAATAATTATAATTTAAGTTTTAACACACAGCAAAATCTGAATATGTGATAAGGTTTTTTTTAAACTGAATGTTACAACCTAATTGAAGAGAAAATCATGATTTGCAAACTTTTTGATAAAGTCTCCCCAACCCCAAGATTTTAACATTTGTATGCAAAAACGGTAAAATAATAAGATTTCATTGAATTTTTCTAGGAGTAATTATAGTTGTTTATGAGCATTATTAAATTAATTCAAATAATTTACACTTTTTCAAAGATTGGAAACAAATTTAAAATCAACTTTCTCAGAAATAGCAAAATAAATATTTTAATATTCTTCCCAAGTATTTTAATATTTTCCCAACTGATAGTAGAATGAATTATGTTGCGAATATATAGTATGACATCCATGCACTTTTCAGTCAATTTTATCTATTATTTGTGACTAAGATTTTATTCATTTCAATAAACACATTTAATTACTTTCATTATGAAAAACAAAATATTTCCAGAATACAATGTAACTAATTTACCTTTATAAATATAATTTATTCATGTTAATAAAAGTAGTGATTAAATATCAAATTTGTAAATAGATAAAAAAAGATGTGAATAAAACTGCTATAGCAATGTTTCTGCACACTGTATTTCTTTATGTCTGTTTAATGTCGTAAAAATTATGATATTAATTAATGGTGAAAGAACCACAACTTGCCAAATGAGCACCAAAACACACCAAACTATAAGTATGCTTCTAATTTACGAGATGAAAATAGGAATATCTTTACGCTCTTTATATAATGTTTACAAGAAGAAAATTATATTTTTGCCAATGAAATTATCACCAATCCTTCACCATTAATTAATTATTTTATAAAGAATAATCACTTAAATGTATAAAAACAATCAACTATATACAAGGAGAATAATATAAGCAATAATAACAAGAATTAATAAATGCTTTAAATGGACAAAAATTTTTTACCCTTCTGTAGTTTATATACTGCGAAATTTGTGCACTAAAGGCACAGCTTTCCAGTTTTTTAGAACTTTAAGTTAAATTAGAGATGGGTATATTGGAGTATAAGTCTCTCCATTACATTCGAGGCTACATAGAATCATAAATTGAAAAAGTAAAAAAAACAGATCTTTTTGTTACCGATTCCTTAGTCATATTTTTTGTAAAAGCTTATTATATGATTTCTTTTCTTTATAATATTTGAATGATTAGTGATATTTAGAACTGAATAATTTATGTAGGACAAATGAATTTATAATTATCTTCATATAATAAGAGAATTAAGATTTCAAAAGGAAACAGCAAATAAAAATAACATCTATAAAATTTTAACACAAAGGAAAAAAAATGACAAAAAATTTGATATTCTGCAACAAAGTCACCCCCTTCAATTCTATCCTCTTAATACTGATAAAAAAATACTGATTGTAATTAATCTTTTATGATTATGATTGTACATTTCATTATATGGATCAGATAAAATGAATGAATTATGAATATTCAGTATTAATACTAGAAAGTATCAAGGGATAAAAATATTTTGACAGGATAAATAAGCTGTGCAGTTTAACACAATCTAATTTACTTTGAAACATATTTTGAAAATCAATATAAATTACTTTACCTATCATGAGTTGCTATATTATCAGCATCATATCTTACATCCTTGGCATATTTAACAATCAAGCACTTATGCTTTGCAATCTGATACCGTCTCAGTCGCCGAATTAATTCAGTTCTGTTGGAAAAAACATCAAAATCTAAATAACATTTTTTTTTTTGACAAAGTCAATAAATTATCCAATAGAGTTTCAACACATGAACAAATATTAAAATTCTAAAAACTATTTTTTGAAAGAACAGAAAGTTTATGATATCAAATAAATACAAGAAATTAAATAAAATAAAAATATAGGAAGTCCATATTGAAAATTATTCATTTACATGAATTATTTAATACCATAAATAATTATATACTTTAATAACAAAAGCTTTATAGCAATACTAAGTTGAAAGATATTACTAAACAATTTTTATTATCATAATTCATAAAAAAATTAATTAATCAAAAAAATATTCTAACAAAGCAAACACTACTATTCCATGCACCTTTAATAATATTCCGAAAAAAATATTTCGCCATTTCTACTACTAAAACCATATTTGTCTGAAATAAGAAGTAGGCAAACATATATAATGCTTTTTATATTATTTAGAATGAAATAAGATTCCATTTCGGCTAAATTGGCATAGTTTATCGACATTTTATCAGGGAATATTTTAGATAATAAAATCAAATTTGACAATTTTTCATGATTTGGTACATGCAAAAATATATAAGCACATCTTATTTAGCTAAAAACAATATTTAGAAAAAAAACTATTTACATACATGAGATAAGAAATAATAGACAAATTCAGAATTTTAATTTTTAGTAGTTTTCTATTTTACAGTTCAATTATCTTTAATAAAATTACATTATAAAATTTTATATCCAACCAAGCATAACCAAGCTTTTATCATTCATTTACATAATGAAACAAAGCAATCATCATCTATGTCCCAGATTTAATTTTATCTTTGTTTCAAATAAAATAATTGATCTTTTTCTTTTATAAATAGGTATTTATATTATATTAAAATTTTTCAACTATTAACTAAATTTAAATTAATTTTTTTAAATTATTCTCGTTGCAATTCATTCAGGACTATGATTCCTTTGAATAAAAATATAAATTTATGCTGTGGGTGTAAGCTATCACTAGAATGAATGTTAAATTGCCAGAAAGTTCCAAATTAGATTAACATGACAAAAACTTGGTCAATTTCTATGAATGTATCAATTCCATGAGAGAAAGATAAAATATATGAAGTTGATTATTGCAACTGTTTAGTTGAAATATGCAGATTTAATCAAATCTGTTTAAACAAATCTAAATGTGAAAAGATAAGCATTTTGTTATTGACATTTGAAAATATTAACATGAGATTACATATGAAATCTGCCTCCTTCAAATTATTCCAAATGCATATTAATTTAGATTAGAAATAATTTCTAATAATTACAATTCATATTTTCCTATAAAAACTATTTTTCTATAATGTGATTGATAAATATTAGTATAAAAAACTTGTATATTTCAAGATAATAATTTCAAAAATTAAAATTTCAAGAATATAATTTCATTTTAAAATTTGCAATTTTAAAAAATTTCAAGAAAAGACATTCAAAAATACTTTATACAATAAAATATTAAACATATGAATATTACTGCATGACATTCAGAACGCAATTATATCATTCCTTGATTTCAATTTCAGATACTTAAACAGTAACATTTGTTAGTACAGAAAGATATAAGATATGAAAAAAATTACGGTAGTGATCTCACTATTTAAATAAATTTTAAGCATTTGAAATGAAAATGCGTAATAAAGATAAATTTGAAATTTCTATTTAATTAACTATAAAGGATACTTACGTTTTACCAGAAAACATTGGTCCAAATATAACCTATTAATGAAAACAAATTTACATCATATCAAATAAATCCAAAAATTAGAAATTTAGATTTTAACTTTTGTAAAAATATTACTTGTATTTGGCCTTTCTGTCGAGAAGGGTTGTTTAAATTCCCATTATCATAACCTAAAATCAACATTTTTTTCGGTTTTGAAAAATATCGTTTATTTAAAAAGAAATAGATACAAAGTGGAACAACAGCACAGTGTTCTAACGCTACCGACTTTCTTAAGAATACCCGCCAATTGATATCGAAAACGCGCGCTGGAACAATTCCAAACATGTTTCTCACCGGCATGAAATTGTTGCCTATCACAGGTTAAAAATACTAAAAATAAAATCTGAGCGCTAGATTTCTTCCATCTTCAACTGTAATACTATTAGACTGTCAAATTCAGTTTTAATGCTTATAAAAAATAAAATGATAGAAAAATTATATGACGGGCATTTAATTTTATGTGTGTTTTATCAACACATAAAACACATAATTATGTGTGTTTTATGTAATTTCTTTCGGCATGTAGTAAATAAGTATTCCTAACAGATTTTGTTGGCAACGTACATTAGCTGTCGCTGGTTTCCATAGCAGCAATAAATATTTGGGTTTCATTTGACACATTGGGTTCCTATCAGCCTATATTCATGTTTTGATTCTTTGTAACAATGGATGAAAAAGAGAAAGTTTCTGATTCTGAAGAAGAAAAAAGTGAAAATATTTTGATTTCAGAACAAGATGAGAGTCAAACTGAAGAGCAAATACCACAAGAAGTTAATTCGAATAAGGAAAAATTGATTGCTGAGGTTATGGTAGGAGTAACTTTTTAAATTTGTCTATATTATAAATGTTTATATTATTCAATTGTAAAATTTTTGTCATAAAAATTTGGGAAAAGGATATTTTAAGAGAGTTTTTGATTTTAATTCTAGAATAGGAACCATCAAAAAATTAAATAAGCACAAATATTAGTTTTTGACTGTTTTTACATATAATAAAGTGTGTTCACTCCCTATAAGCTAGGCAGTTTGACCTAAATTTACTAGACTTGAGACATATATATTTTGAAAGGTGCAAATGTTCATAATGAAACTTTTTCTACCCCCCCCCCCCTTTTTTTTCCTTCTTTTTTTAATTGAAGTTTCGATTAGTATTTTAATCTAAAATTAAATAATATTTTGACGTTTTTCCTTGATAACTCCCTAAAATATTTCAATGCAAAAATGATTTTCAGATAATCTAAAAATTTAAAATAATTATCTTTTTGATGACGCCAATGTTTCTGTTATATGAATATCTTTTTATATTTAATCATTTTTTTATAAAATATTTTAATTAAATTTTCCAACTTGAATCGCACGAATTCTGAACGAATGTTAAGCGTTTTAAGAACAATAGTACAAAAAATTAATTAATTGGAAACTAAAAATTCATGAAGAAGTAGTTGTCATCATTAAAGTTACAGATATTTTTTCATTTTAAAAATTCAAATTACTCTCTTGTCCTTAACACAAATCATTACTGACAAAGAAAATTTTCAGAAAGCAAGCGAACGTCTACTTAATTCTGGAAAGATTCTGTAAAAGATTTTAATTTATATTTAAAATACTGTTAATATAAAGAAAAATGCCATTTTTTTTTTTTTTTTTTTTTTTTTTGCTTATAAGAATTTTAGGACCACTTTCAGAAAATAAAAATAAAAGATGCTTAGGAAACAAAGAGGCGTAAGATTTCAAAATTAGTATGAATTATATACTGGTGTGCAAAACTTAAGCAACAGGTATGTTTTTTGCCATAACTTCACGAGAAATCATCTGAGACACATGAAATTCAGAAATGAGATACAGCATTTTGTTCTGAAAGAATGACGAAAGCCTAGTTGCACAGAAATGAATACAATGCGTACAGTATGGAATCAAACAAAAAAAGGCTTTATTGAACTCACAGTATCGTTACACATGATTGTCTGTCCAAGAGGAAGAACAGCAAGCAGATGTTCCTTAGTATGGGATATGCCCTCCCCTTACTACAATGGTTGCTTCGCACCGTC
>JAPMOR010094650.1:0-53819 GCA_026543865.1 Argiope aurantia | reverse complement strand
GCCAATTAATCTTCAAAAACCTGCGCGCTTATTGGCGTATTTTCTTTGAAACGATCGATGAAAAATCTAAAATTATCCTTTTTTATTGAATAGTGATATTCAAATCTTCATAAATCAGTCAGTTTAAGTGATTTGAAATTAACTCTTAAAAGTCAGTGATTTAGTTGATTGGAAATTAACTCTATGACCACCATAAAATCTGTGCTTTCTCTTGTGGTGTATGCATTCTCCTTAATATCCGATCGAATAAAACATCACATACAAAAGTACTACATAGAAGAAACACATCAAAAGTAAACATAACATTTCAATAGTTGCCAAAAACAAAAGAGAGAAAAATGCAATTAATAAGCAGACGATATTTAGAAAAGTACAGATATTTAGACTGGAAAATGAAATTATCTGAAATTAAAAACACGCGCAGACGATATTTACAAAAGTAAAAATATTCAAACCTGAAAAGGAAAATATATGAGTTATTCCATCAATAAATGCCATAAGTTTGTTTACATCTTCATTATTTTATGAGTCATTAAATATCAAAATGGATCCGGGACTGATTAAACACCCTGTATAAAGAGTGTAAAAGATCATAAAATAATTTTTCTTGAATTTATTTTTTAGAAAAAATAATATTTCATATTTGTTTCATTTCCTACAGACACTTGCCGAAAATTATATTTTTGCAGATTTCATTTCCAAAAAGATTTAATTTATTTTCAGTTAGAGCTTTAATCAATGTGATGGCAACACTTTGAAAAAAGCTATTTTTTTCTCATGAATGCGAAACGTGCTTAATCCTCATTTTTATTTTTGACGAAAAAAATTATTGAAAAACATAGTTAAAATATTTATTTAAAAATTCATTAAAAATAAAAATTTAATTTTAAGATTAAAACAGTAGTATCATTTAAAAGATAAATTTTTTATCTTTAACTTCATGTAAAAATCTTTTTTGTGCGGTAATATTTTCGGCAGTTATAGCAGAAACACGTCAAAATTTCGCTTAATTTTTAAATAAATAAAATTCTAGTTAAAAATTCGAAAAAATAACCCCCAGGTGCACATTCCCGGCCTCCAAGATATACACGTGCCAAATTTGGTAGCTGTAGGTTGAATGGTCTGGTCTGTAGAGCGCCAACACACACACACACACACACACATTGAGCTTTATTATAACTAGCATACTTTTTAAAAATTACTGTGTAAATTTATGTAGCTGCATTTCGGAAAGTTTCACCTTGGTTGTACAGAGAACATTGTTCATCCATATTTTATTGCTTTAAAATACAGTGTTTATTTTTATAGTGTTAAATAGGTGGAAGTGGTCTCCTCAAAACTTTCACGCATATTCTCTAAGAAAAGTGCCATTTCCCTGCACACACATGCATAACACTTTGGATCTTCGGATAGGCGAAGAGGAATATAAATGCTCAGATTTTTATTTTTAAAGTCCTGCACATGAAGGTTTATGTGTTTCTTACGCAGTAAAGAATACTGAATATGTGCTTTAAAGAGTAATTTTTTACGTCCGATCTGAATCAAAATTTGTCAAAGAAATATAATTTTAGTAACAAGATCACTTAAGAAATTTAATTTATTTTAGTCGTTGCGTTTTTGAGTGATTGCGTGTTTATACGCAAACGAAATAATATAGCTACAGGCAGTCAACATCTTGATCGATTTGGTTTAAAATTTCATACAACTTACACTTTAAATACTAAAAGAGTGTACAAAATTTCATTCCTCTAAGTTGTGACACATTTGAATTATTGCGTTTACATGTATGTGAAAATGGTCAAACTCTTGATGGATTTAGTTTAAAATTTGGTCCGGATCAAGAATATCGGGCTAAATTTATATTCCAAATTTTATCCGTCTAGCTCTTTACGTTTTGTAATTATCTTGTTTACTTGTACTCGGACAGACAGATTTACTTTGAATTGATTTCGTTCAAAATTTGATAAAATATATATATATAAATTTGATGTTAAAATCACATATTAAATTTCAACCACCTGGCTGAAAGCGTTTTCGAATTATCAGATTCACAGACAGACATAAATCCAAAAATACGCTATTTAAACTCCGGGAAGTCTAAACTGTGAAGATTCGTCCAAATTTCGAATTTTTGACAATTACTTTGTATTTGACTTTTTCTTTGTATTTTTCGAGTACGAGAAATTTAAAACATTTCTACTGCAACTTTAAAATAAATAATAATAAGAGTTTGAGTGCTACCACTTTCTCCCCTCCCCCTCATAATTATTTCCTTTACTTTCGATAAATTTAAAAATATTTTTTTAAGTGTGCCTTACAAGGATTTTTTATTATTATCTTATTCACTACGTTAATGTATCTGTACATTTCGGCGATACTTTTCGATTAAACAACATATTTTGTGTGCAATTTACTGTTAGACTAAAGTCTTGATTCACCTTTGAATGTTTACTTTCTCGTACTCGAAAAGAAACACCTTTCTCGTACAAAAAATAAATAAATAAATCATGGAAATATTCACCAAAATTATTTTTAGAACTATGTCTATCTAAAAACATGTTTTACATAAAAACAATTTGATCTAGATAGATGAATTTTAGTATGTGGTCTTTACGCCAAATTTGTAGATTTTTATCTAATTTTGAACGAAACTTCGAATCCAAAGGAACTCGATAATTGCAAAATGGAAAGAGCTAGAGAAGAAAAATTTTGTATATAGTTTTAGCATTTAGAATATAGATTTTGAAACAAGTTCGTAAAGAGATTGACCGTCTGTCAGTGACTGCAATTCAGTATATGTAAATGTGCTCAAAAGATGAATCTGAATGATTTAGATAAATGAAATTTGGTATGTGATCTTGCTACTAAAATTGTAATTCTGTCTCCAATTTTGGTTTCACTGTCAATAAAAATAGGCATGCTTGGTTTTCCTCACTATACAAAGTACAAAATGCTGATGTACGGGTCCCTGAAAATACGAACCTGAGCTCAGGTGGCGTAACACAATCTTGCAACCATACTTAAATACTTCTGACCATCACATTTCCGAGTGAAAAGTTACCAATGATTTTCACGTTTTTAGCTATATTTTTTTGACTAATTAACGTGCACACATGTGCAATACCAAAAAAAATGTTCAGAAGGGTTTCGGCTATCAAGAAATCATTAAAAAAAATTCGAAAAAGTAAAGGTTTAAAGTTCCAATAGTCTCTTAAGAATGCAAAAAAAAATATATATATAAAAAATGAAAATCGTCTTAATTTTATTTCATTAAAGATAGTACTTTTACAAATCAGAATTTTAAAATAAGTGCTAAAAATTTGTGAAATTGTAGCGTGGTTATCATTCTAGTATAATAAATAAATTGCTTAAGTATCATTTTAATATTTATTAATTCAGTGATGCGTCTTACAATAAATTTACTGAAAAATGTCTAAATTCTATTTCAGAAGTCAAGCAAAGAAAGAGAAAACCTTTTGAGGAAGAATGAAGTACTTCAGCGTAAATTATTTATGTTTATAAAAGCATCTGCAGATAAAGTATGTAAATGGTTTCAATTAAATTCATAAATATTCACTTATCGATTCATAATATTTTTTTCCCCTCACTTGTAAAATTATTTCTTTGTCATTCGTAGGAATATTTCCAATCTTTGGAGCTGCCTCTAAATGCTACTGCTGAAACATATCAAAAGATCATGCGTAAGTGTTCGTCACAAATATAAAAAATAAATACGTGATATTGATTAAATCCTTCACTTTTCATGCCGAATAATAAAGAAATGCACTGAAATTTTTACAAGCGAATACAAAAATATTGAAGTGAAATTAAACGATGGCAACGAAACTAGAATACGGTTTTTTAAAAAATTAAAAATAAGAATTCGGCATTGAGCTTCGGTAGCCGAAGATGTCGTGATGTTTCATTCCGCGGTGTGACAAAGTGGTCACGAGCACCTCCACATCATAATTTGGAATAGCAATTATAATTTGTAAGTTTAAGGAAAAATTAAAATTAATTGAAACTAGTTTGGACGAGCGCATAATGCTCTAATGTCATGAAATTTGGTATAATTATTAGATTAAAATTTTTATGATATAATTATCAACATAAAATAAAATTTTATTATTTATGGGGGAAATAGAACTTTAATGGGATTACGTAGCATGTGCCTTTTACTATGGGAACTGATTTAACTATTTTGATTAGTTATTTTCGAAAAATTCCAGAAATTTCACGCGTGTAGCTATCTAAGGCCGAAACAGGAATAATTTTGAAAGACTTTAATCCACCAGATTGATAATGGAATTAGTGAATTCTCAGTCTTTTTATGGACAGGAAATTTGTGTAGAAATTGTCAATTGCAGCCCTAAGTCTCTTTCTAGAGCTGGCTCATATGCTGGCATCTGAAGCAATTCGTTACGAATCTGGGGTAATTTTTCGAAGAACTTAATTGATGTTCTTTTGATAGATCTCGAAACAGGTTCAATTTGGAGGTCATCATACAGTATTTTCCTTCTGACATACCAGGGGGTACTAACAATCTTCATCAGATGTTTATTTTGAAAAACTTGCAACTTCTTAATGTTCCGGGCTTAATGTTCCCCCTAAATTTGGGAGCCATGCTTTAATATTGGTTTGTAGAGGAGAAGCTTGAGCCTAATCGAGAGCTCACTCCATGGATCAATTAAGCTTTTGAGTTTAACACTCATAATCGAAGCTTTGACGAGGGCCGCTTTAATATGACTATTAAAGCTTAATTTAGCGTCTTATTTGTACTCATTTACAAAGAGGACGGGCTGCTTGAAAATTTGGATAGGGACTAGATCGGGCATTACCAATTTTTTAGTAAATAAAAGGCACGCGCATTTATTCGGGTTGACTTTTATTTTCCAGCCGATGCAGCACTGTAAAAGGGTCGTGCACTGTTGTAATTGTATAGTGACAATTTGTGGATTCTTATTATGTGTTAGAATAACAGTATCGTCTGCAAAAATTCCTAAATGACAATTCCTAACTCTTGTTGGATAGTTAACATAAATGTTTGTTTTTTTCGTAAAATTGGAAATAAAATCCTATTCTATGATTCGTTTAAAGTTATACGCGAAATTTAACTGTATTACAAAAGCTGGATTGAACATGAGAAATATGCGCGGAAGTCCGAAGCCCTAATCACTTCTGATTCAGTTTAATTCCCGGGATTTCTAAGCATTCTATTGGTCTTTTCAAAACATTAATCACTTTTTTGTTGACTAATGGGGAGGTTCGGCGAATAAAAATATCCCCTAAGGAGCTTTATTCATATCAAATTCCATGCAATGTTGATTTCTTCCCCTTGCAGTCTAATAACAGAACCTAGAAAATTTAGATTAGTCTATATATATATATATAACTTTATTTTTTGTTTGAAGCATAAGGTGGATTTGAAGACGTAGATGAGACTTAATATTTTTAATTTCGTTTTATTTTCTTCCGGGTGGCAGGCATGATTATTTACAAGAAGGCGCAGTGTGGCACAAAAGCAGAAGTAAGAAAGAGCGCGAAATAAATGATCACTTATATAACATCGGATTTCTGCCACGTGTAAATTAAAAACATGTGTTGACCTTGGACAAGGGCAACGGACGGATCATTTTCACTTGAGACGTAGAATTGATTGCGCAATAATTTTTACACAGTTTCATATGTGGAATGGTATCAGGAAACAAGAGAACACTTTAGAATGACTCCAACATGGGCCAAATTATATATATAAATGTTCATGACTTGGTTTTCCAAGTCAATGGGAAAATTTGAGTCAGGATTTAATTAGTCAAATTCTGGATATTTCGAGATGAATTGAATGTAACGATTTTTTAAAATGAGAAGAAAAAAAATCGATATGATTTTTAAGAGTCTGAGAAATGAAAGTTTAAAAATAAATATATATTTTTTTTTTCTTAATTCCTCAATTCCCACCCCCTAACAATGATACTCAGGGTTGTTGCCCCGCTTTCCCAACACTAGTTACGGCACTGTATATACTCACACTGAAATCTATGAATTTTCTCGTATACTCACACAAAGACCATGGACTATCTCGTATACTCATACAATAGGTACTGGACCATTTTGTATACTCACACAATATATACTGAACTATCTTGTATATACTCACACAGCAAGCTTTAATTTTTCTATTATAATCATATAAATGTTGTACTAAATCGTATATATTCACACAGAAGACGTGAAACCTTCTCGCATACTCACACAGTAGGTGCTGGATTATCTCTTTAACATTCACACAGTAGACTTTGGCCCTTTTCGTATATTCACACAATAGTCGCTGGACTATTTCGTATACATTCGTACAGTAAGAGTTGGATAATACTATTATATACATACATGCAATAGGAGCTGGACTATCTCTTATACGCTCATGCAATAGCCGTTAAACTTTCTCATACACTCACACAATAGACCTTAAACTACCTCGTATGCTCACACAATAGATACTGGACTATTTCGTATACGTACACAATAGATATTGGATTATCTCGTATATATTTACGCAAAAGACGGTATTATACCTTCCCACATACTCACACAATAGGTGCTCGATTACCTCTTAAACGTTTCTACAATAGGCGTTAGACCTTTTCATATACTCAAAAAATAGTTGGACTATTTCGTATACACTCACACAGTAGGTGCTAGATTATCTCGTATATACATACATGCAGTAGTGAGCTGGACTATCTCTTACATACTCATACAAAAGCATTGAACTTTCTCGTATACCCTCACAATAGGCGCTGGACTATCTCGTATACACTCACAGTAGGCGTTAGATTTTCTTTTATATTCACAAAGTAGATGCATGTTTTGTTTCATAGTATAATGCAGAAAAGTCCCAAGTTAGGTTTTGAGGTATCTTCTTTTCCTCCAGTTATGTTCAAAACGTCGGGCGTTATAACGTCAGTCTGTAACGTAGGTGGCTACTTATCAAATTTCATTTGTCTTAAGTCGTTGCGTTTTCGAGTTTTGGCGTTCACATATTTCAAAATATACAGATTGGCAAACAGTAAACTCCTCGACGATACTAAAATTTAATACTAAATTGCTAGCTACAATATAACATAGTAAATTTTGCAGATTTAAGTCATTGGGTTTATGAGTTACATGAATACGAAGAAACTGACCAACAGATGGTCAACCGTGTGATGAATCTGATTCAAAATTTGATAAATATCTACACTGGTGTGCAAAACTTAAGCAACAGGTATGTTTTTTGCCATAACTTCACGAGAAATCATCTGAGAGACATGAAATTCAGAAATGAGATACAGCATTTTGTTCTGAAAGAATGACGAAAGCATAGTTGCGCAGAAATGAATACAATGCATACAGTATGGAATCAAACAAAAAAAAGCTTTATTGAACTCATAGTATCGTTACACACGATTGTCTGTCCAAGAGGAAGAACAGCAAGCAGATGTTCCTTAGTATGGGATATGCCCTCCCCTTACTGCAATGGTTGCTTCTCCCCATACTCAGCACCAGATTGTCCAACAGTTCTTGAGGTAAGAGTGCCCATTCCTCAATCAGCATCTGTTTAAGTTGTCGGGTGTTCCCAGGAGGATGTAATCGTGCCACAAGGCGTCTCCCCAAAGCATCCCATACATGTTCTATCGGATTTAAATCAGGGGAGCACGCCGGCCAATCCATTCGAGTGATATCTTCACTTTCCAGGAGCTCCTTAACAGCACGAGTCCTGTGTGGCCGTGCATTGTCATCCATAAAAATGAAATCTGATCTAATGGCACCTCGGAACAGACGCACATGGGGAAGGATCACCTCCTGACAATAGCGATCTCCATTTACAGAACCTCTGTCGAAAACGTGGAGCTCAGTCCTTCCGTTCATCATAATGCCTCCCCAGACGACAACTCCAGGACCACCGAAACGGTCTCTTTCCGTGATGTTACTGGGATGAAACCATGTCCCGAACTCTCTCCAAATCAACTGGCATTGGGAATCGCTTGTGGTACTAAAACGACTCTCATCTGTAAAGAGGACACGACTCCATTGATGAGATGTCCAGTTTTTGTACTCCCTGCACAACTCTAAACAGTGCCGCCTGTGGGAAACTGTCAAAGGGATGCAGCGTTCAGGGCGGCGGGCGAATAGGCCACCTTTGTGAAGGCGTCTGGACATAGTAAAACGCGACACTTGTCGCCCCGTTGCTGAACACAGTTGCTGAGCAATGGCGCTTGCTGACTGGTTTCGGGTTCTTTTCGCCTGCAGGACGATATGTCGGTCATCCACTGCATTTGTTTTCCTGGGGTGGCCACCACCAACCTTTCTCACAGCTGTACTTGTGGTTTGGAAGGCTTTCCAAGCGAGCGAAACGACACTTTTGTTGATTCCGAACTCTTCAGCTACACTGGTCACACTACGCGCTCCTCCAGCTTTCCGATCATTCTTCCACGTATGAAATCGTCCAGGTGATTTCTGCTAGCCATATTTCACGAATTAACTCACGTGCACTTGCAGCGAATGTCTTTAATTGCGTCTCCGTCCTTCCTTTTATTGTAGTGTTGAGCTGCGCGCGCCTTCCGCACGTGTTTTGTGTACGCTCACGTCGCCTGTGACGTTTTGTTCATGATATTTGCATACGCATGACCTTTCTCTTGAATTACGTGTTCATTGTATTGATCGCAATAACTCCTTTTCTGCAATTTCATGGCTATCTGCTTAAAATTTGCATTGTTGCTTAAGTTTTGCACACCAGTGTATATTTTAGATGTGTACCAAATTTTATTTACTTAACTCCTTGCTTCTTGTAGTTACCGAGTTCATTTGCACTCAGACAGAAAGACAAGCAGATTTCTTGTGAATGGAATTTGTTCGAAATTTGGTCGTAAGTTCATACACCAAATGTCATCCGTCTGTATCAAAACGCGTTTGAGTTATCATGTTTACAGACACATAGGCAGAATGACAGACAAAATGCTAAAGTTTAGTTTAATTATATTAATGCCCAGTTTTAAAGCAACACGAGCTATTTTGAGACGGAATTCGTAATTTTGAACCACGGTTAGATCACGAGGATGACACCTGAACTGGCTCCCCCTTTCTACACCATGCCACAAAAGCGGGAGGACGTTTGGCCCAGACGGTTTTAACGTGTACCAAGTCCGCTTACACGACGGTTCTTCGGTGAAATCGGGTCACAAACCTGAAACCCTCCGGTTCCGAGGCCGAGACCTTACCACTAGGCCACCGCGGCCCCATAAAATCCTTAAAAAAAATAGCGGACTCAGGGATGTCTGAAATGTAAAGAATTGCAAAATGTCGAGTTCGAATTTTTTGTCGATTATATTATTTTCTCTATATTTTGTATGCGGGAAAGTAATAATAATAATAATAAACCCTAGCGGGAGTGGTCTCCCTAAAACTTACTAGCATACTCTCAAGTAAACTTGTCTTGCTAGAAAATGCCTGACATTGGCGTACAATAGTTGCAAAGCAATAACTTTAGGCGTAAATTTAGCATTTTTGCTGAATCTATTGCGTCACCCTTGGCGAGTTATTTGGCAATTAATTCCTGGCATGCGTTAGTAGTATCCAAAAAACGGAATTTTAGTTTCAAACGGATTTTTCTCCACAGATTGAAAAAAAAAATTTGAAGCAAAACTGCACTTGTAGTCACAAAACCCAAACCAAATTTCATATATTTCAGTCACTGCATTTTTCAAGTTTCGCTTTTATATGTTTCTGAAAGTACAGACTGACAGACAGTCAACCCGTATTTGGATTTGACTCAAAATTTGAGAGGTGTCTACACTAAGCCTGTTAAAACTGTGCACCGAATCTTATCTGTCTAGCCCTCTTCGTTTTGTAGTTATGATATTAACTTATATTCGAATAGACGGACTTCCTCTGAACAGATTTTACTCAAAGTCTGATAGAAATTTGAAAATTTGGTGTGAAGACGTATATTAAATTTTGATCGTCTTGCTCAAAGCGTTTTTGAATAATCTTTGTCACAGACAGACAGATGGACATTTTCGAAAAATGTGGTTTCCGAACTCAGAGAGGTCTAAAACGTGGAAATTCGTCAAAATTGGAATTCTAATTTTTTGGCAATAACTATACTTTTTTTATATTAAGGAAAGGACAATCTCTTTGAAAAAGGAAGTGATAATTTGTCTGAAATTACTTTCTTGTGTGTGTGATAAAGAATATAATAAACAGAATTTGTGGCCAAATAGATTCTTCATATTTTCAATAGGGCAACTGGATGACAAACTGGATCAGATCGAAAAAGAACAAGAGGAAATTATTGCAAAGCAAGCGTCTTTGAAGCAGAAAATAAGCGAGAAAGAAGATGAGTGGAAAGAATTAAATAAATCGTTTGTCGAATTGAAGACAAGAATTGCTCAACAATCTGTAAACACTGATACAGGCGAACGATACACTAAAGAGGTAAAATAATATTATTTTTAAAGATTTAAACATGCTTTTTGTCAGAATATTTAAAAATTTATTTTTTCTTTCTGTTTTCTCTCCACTTTTAGGAAGTGGACGAGCTTTTAAAAAGAGAAGAAGATGCGAGGAAGAATTTAGAAGACTCCCAATTGCAGTCCTTTAGGAAAAAGCGTTTATTAGAAGAATTATTGGAGGAGAAGAAAAATTTAGTACCTATATATCTAGAATCAATTTTTTTTATTACATCACCATTTTTTGCAATTTTTTTGAAATCTTAAATTAATGCAATTTTCGGTTGAACTAAGTCAAACTTGGTAACATTTTCAAGAGGGTCTATTACGGCCAGTAGATAAGTGTTTGATAGTCTAGTCGAAGTAACAAGACCTAATAGACCGTCTATTGGAAGTGAGAAGACGTAATAGACCATCTAGTGAAGGCTCAAGCTCAGTTCATTTATATTAACGTCCCGCTTTAAAACAACACTTGGGCTATTTTGGAACTGACCTTTTGAATTTTGAGCCACGTTCAGATGACGAAGAAAACACCTGAGCTGGCATCCCCTCTCCCAATTTCCGCATCCCACCAGCGTGAGAATATTTGACCCCCTATGAATTTAAAGCACACCAAACCCACTTACACGACGATTAACTTATCCACTTACACGATCTTCCAAAGCCGAAACCTTACCACCAAGCAACATAAAAGCTCAAGAGAAGCGTCAAATAACAAAACCAGGGTGATTTAAAGTTTTCTATCAAGGATGACATACCAAGTTTGGAAATTTCTCCATGAGCACAATATAGTGTACGATATTTCTACAATACTCTGAATGCAGTACAATATCGTAGCAATGTAGTAGAATATCTTGTGTTATTTCAGCTGGGAGGTATATAAATCAAATATTGGAATGGTCGGCGAGTTGGAAGGCTTATCTTCGATTGCCGGAAGGAAAAACACGCGTTGCCTACAACTGGAATGAAAGCAGATATAAAGGACAGAAGTTTAGTTCAATTACAGCCCATAGAAAATCAATGCTTCCAAAACTGAAACGGTAATGTTTCACATGTTCCAAAAACAACCTGAATTTTCTAAACTCTCCCTAAAAAAATAATCTCATCCCGTGGTCTCAAGAAGCCAAATATTTGAGCGTAATTTTAGATCAGAAACTAACTTGAAAAAATCACTTTTATTTTGTCAGGAATAAGTTCCGAGCCCAGTCGCGTAAATTTTTCCCCCTTATTGGCCGGAACTCTTAAAATCCACAGGGATATGAAAATGCTTATTTTCACAGCTTATTTGCGTCCAGTACTCACTTACGCATGCCCGGTTTGGGAGCATGCTACAAAAACCAATACAACAACAACATAATCAAATTATTAGACAAATATGCAAAGCTAGGAGATTCACGAGAACTGCTGACCTATGTACCGCATTTCGCTATAACACATTCATAGAAACGATTAAAAAGTAATCAACTAAATTTTAAGAAAATGTGGACAAAAATGGAAAAGAAGCAATAGCCAAAATCAATAGATATACCCCAAATATTAAAATTAAAAGACCCCGAAATATGCTGTTAATCGGGTAATTTCTAAACAGATCCACAGAGTTCTCATGTCTCGCACCCCCGTCAGAGCAAGCAATCTGATTCGCCAACCACGAACAACAGTTTATTCGCAGCAAAAACACCTACACATACAAAATGCTATCGATACTTTAAATAAAAAATTTGGGCAAGGACGATTCCATCAAAATTGTCTTTTAAGACATTCTTCGAAAACACACGAATAAAAAGCTGGAAATGTATAAAATCAAAAAATTTTCAGTTTTTGAGAATAAAAAGCAGGCATAAACATCAAGATTAGAATAGACCGCTATTCTCTAAAGTGAGCTAGGCATCATATTTTATAAACATAGAAAATAAAACACTTGGCAAATGTTTCTGTCCAATATAGAGCAACTGAAAGTTTTTTGATTTATCGTGATTTTGAAATATCGTTTTAGTTTTTCATTATTATTGTTTCATAATCTGAAAATAGTTAAAAACTTTTTTTTTCAGGTTGAAGGGCCCCTAGATTTTGGAGAATTCGAAATAATGTGCACAGGAACAGAAAATAATATTGAAGTGGTGAAACAACTAAAGGAGGTAATTGTGAATACTGAGTTTTTGACATTAATCATTATTTTAACATTTTGTGCTGGATATTGCGAGTGTATTCTTTGGTTATAGTTCTATATGTATAAATAACATTTTCATACAAGTCATCATGGGTATATCTTAGTAAAATAGTAATATTCTGTCGATGTGATGTCCTGGTCACCAATATGTAATGATTAAAGAGAAACTGAAGTCGTATCGTCATACATTAGACGTGCTCTTATTTAAATGAGTAAGACAAACATTTAATATTACATGGCATTAACTATAACACTCGAAGATTAACAGAAGTAACGATAAAGCGTATATTAATTCTCTCAAACAAAAGTAAACGAACAAAACAGAGTTGTCACATAACTTCTAAGTTCAATAATAAAATGTTTTAAGTTGCGCGTGTTTATTAGTGCTTCTTCGTTACACCACAGTGGTATGATTTCTAGGACCCACCTCGAGGTGTCGCAATATCAAAGAATAGGTATTGCTACTGTTTTATTCCTTTGAATAGAAAAATCGATGTTCTTCCCATTAGAACAAAAATATTTTCAAATGTGCTTAATAACATCAAGGAATATTTAAATAGCGCATTTTGAATTCAGATTCACATATCAGACAGCTGATATATAAATCTTGTGATAATCTGATTTTGTTTAAAAACTTTGTAAGAATAGATACATTAATTCTTTTAAAAACAAACAAAAATTATCTTATTGATCTGAATCATTTAATAGGAAGTATTTTTACTGTTTCAAACAATTTATTTGATAGTGGAAATGGAATTACCAAAATGTTTTTATATATACTCCCATATATGCACTTGTGCATTATTAATCATATGCCATTTGTGAACAATAGTTATGATGGAATAATCTATCAGCATACGATCTTTGGCGATTAATTTCTGGAATGCAGTTAATACACATACCAGGAAATCAAATGTGTATTTTGGATATCTTTTTACCATTTGAATAAAACCAAAATTTGACACTAATTACAATTGTAGTCACCAAATTATATTTAAGTTATTGTGTTCTCGTGTTTGTGAAAGTACAGACGGTCAGTTTCATGTTGAAACTGGATGCAAATTTGATAAGTATCTACACTTTGGATGTTAAATTTATCTACAAAATCTTATTCATCTAGCTCTCTTAGTTCCGTAGTTAACTTTTTTATTTTTATTTGGATAGCCGAAAAGTCTTCTGAGTGGATTTAGCTCAAAGTTTGCTAGAAATTTACAAATTTGGTCGAGACCATGCACCAAATTTTATCCATCCAACTGAAAACGTTTTTGAGTTATATCTGTCATAAACAGACAGACATAATTTAAATATGTTATAAAAATATGTTTTTCGAACTCGGGGAGATATAAAATATGGAGATTTGTTAAAATATAGAGTTTGAATCTTTTTAACGATGGCTATACTTTCTCCATACTTATATAAGAAAGTAACAAACGGTAATAACACAAAGCGTTGAGACAGAATCTATGAGAAAGACTTCACTCAATTACACAAGCCTGCTATTCTGACTGATTACTTTGGGATCATCTCCGCTTTGAATAACATCCATAACAGGAATACGATTATTCCAGAACTACTACTGGAAATCGAGTTCTACTGGAACTAACCCATGATTCTCGAATATTCCGGGTTCTTCATTTTTGTCGCCAAATGGTAGCCCAGTTTATCGCCAATTCCAGCGATAAACATTATGAATCGGCATCTATTCAAAAGCCATTACTAAAACTATCTTCCATGCTAGGAGTATTCCACAGAAAAGCATGATTAGAAATTCGTAACTATACTGTGGAAATCAGAAACTAAAATGAAATTATTCAGATTGTATAGTAAAACATTCTTAATAGTTTTATACCATACTGCACAAAATAATGCATGCATTCTAAAATTTAAAAACACTAAGAATAATTTGCATTCAAATATTTTTAATTTATCGTCTTCTTCAGGAAATTAAAAGTTATCTGAAAAAGGCATCAGACGTGGTGAATATCTTGAATCATATGAAACAGAAAGTACATTCAATGCAAACAAAAAAAGTGATTGTTCAACAGAAGGAGATGGCGCTGGAGTTGAAGTTAACAGAGGCAAGAATAGTTTATTGATTCTAAAACATTGTCTACAATGCATATAAGAAACATATTGATTTAAACCCCATATATTTAAATTTTGGAAAGTGGGAATGTGCACCTTGAAGGAAAAAGCCATTTTACTTTTGAAAAAACAAAATAAGCAAATAATTAAATAAGACAAATAATAGAGGTATTTACGGATATCATTATATCTCTTTTAAAAGAAATTACAACATTGAATCATAAAACAAAATCCATTCGAGCTGAGTAGTTAACGGCATTTTGAAGTTATTATTAATTAATGGCAGGTTACAGAAAATCGGTATTCACAATCATGACTCTTTGCTGAAAATCATATAGATAATCTATTCTTACAAAATATTCAGATTTACAATAATGATTTCGTTTATTTAAGGGAAAAAAATTGTTTGATCATTTTTGTATTGGGTATGTGGGAGGGTCATTTTTGTAATAAGGGTGTAGGGCAGCTTAAAGGTATACAGTAGTACCAGTTGTTAATTAGTGATTAGGCAGTTGCTAAGGCCATTAGACTGAGAAGGGGCCTCAAACAGGTCAATAAAAAAAAAAAATCCTATTTGCCAAATAAATTAGTTTGTAAAAAATACAAATTCAATCAATTATAAAATAATATTACAACTTTATCAAATATAACTGGGCAAGTTCTTACATGCTTCATTATACTCATCTTATTATAAGAATATTTATAAATACCGAATCTGTGCTTCGATAATGTTTTTATATAAACATGAGAATCATGCATTTTAGCATCATAATAAATAAGCAAAAATAAATACAATTTTGAGAAGTTGATTAAAAAAATAATTAACCTAAAATAAATCATTAACATGTAGAAACGTGAAACTAAATAACATGCATTGCCTGTGACTATAAAATACTTTAATTAAAATGTATACAGAAATCTAATATTAGGTTATATTTAAACTAATTAGCTTCTGAAAAAATATAAGGAATAATCTAATTAAAAAATTGACAAGAAAATTAAATAAACTAACTGATTTTATAATAAAACTTCAATTTAGTTTACAAAGAATATTTGTATTTTAGCTTACAAAGAGTATTTGTCAACTTGGCAGAGATGAAAACATTGTAAAATAATAAAATGGCAATGTTAAATGGCACTGAGGTTCATGCCTTTGTATTTGAAATAGAAATATAGATAATAATAGATGAAGGTATTACACTTAAAAATTAAATAAACAAGATAGTTAGAATAATTTGTATGGGTACTAGCCTCACATGAATGAATCATTGATAAAATTTTGCCAAGTGATGATAAATAAATAATTTGCTACAAAATTTTTAAAAACATTTATTTTTTAAGATACACAACATCTTTATTAGAATCAATGTTCCAAAACTTTCTTGGTGCATCTTGAGAAATTGAATCAGCAGTTAAAAAAATATTAAAACATAAAAAGCACATATTGTATATTATTATATATAGATGATCATTTTTTTAAAAAAAAATCTACTAAATATTGTAAGAATCTTATCACTAATCTAAAGAAACTCATAAAAAATTTGGTTTAAAAAATAAGAAGTTCCCCATCTCCTCCTCGCCCAAGAAAATACTTTTTGAATACATTCTCTTCAAACTGCTGATTCAATTCAGATTCATACAAAATCCAACATACTTGAAATTAGTGCTGGTGAGGTATTCATCAAAAATAACAACGATAATATTACATCACATCTGCAGAAGCTTATTTATAAATATTTATCACTTTTTACCACTGAATATTACTTTCCACTCATATTTCAGAAATTAAAATGCATATTTTTTATCATTTAACTTAATTAGAATTTCATAAAAAAAATAAGCCCATAGAACTCATTTCAAATCTATAATATGGGCTTTCCAAGACATTTGTAATGTTGGCTTTCAAAACACTGACATTTTTGTAAATATTGTAGACTCTCTATAATCAGGAAAATCTATATTTATTACTCAATATAAAATGTACAAAATTACATGAAAAATATTACACATCTCTACTAATAATAGAGGGGAATGAGGGTATTCAAATGCATTGGTATTCACTCTACAAGACAGATCATTTAAGTCAGAGTTGCCAAATTCAAAAAGTCAAAGATATACTTTAGAAGGTGGGAATGTGAAATTTTGATGTTCCCTGCAATAACTTCCAAAAAATATTATATTAAGCTTTCTTTCATATTTTAAAAATTGCCTTCTTAACAGTGCTAATTTAACTGCTATGAAAGTTTTTGTTTAATTTTTAACAATGCATTTTATTGTTACAGCAAAAATTCACACTGTTTTCATTATTTTATCAAGTATTTATTCACAAGACTTCCACAGGACAGTTAAAAACAATTCGCTTTATTATTTCTGCATGTTGTATGAGAATTAAGAAAGTATAGTAAAAGTATAGCAAAAGACAACATAAATTAAAAAGATACACATTTTAAAGGCATTATGGGACTTGATTTCCTTAAGAAGGCTAATTTTACAACAAATAAAACAAGTAAATAAATTAACAAGACTATAATGTCTGTCAGAATTTAATATTTAAAAATACTTTTTTAAGGTTATCTTGGAATAAAATTGTCATTCTTAAGACATTTTTTTGAAATTAAGCACATCTAATATTCCTTGCAAACTAGTTGGATGCCAAAGGTAATGTGATAAATATTACAAAATATAAGTTAAAATTTTATTGTTTATGCCATACCATGGTCACTAAAATCCATTTAAAGTGACTTATTTTCTCTTTAATGCTTCCCAATCATCCCTCTGAATATAATGGACTAAACTGGGCTTGACTAATGCAATATACTTGATTATTGAGAGTCTACAATATATTCCCTACTATAAATGTTTTTTCTTAAAAACTTTTTAAAATTCATTTTGTTTTCTTGATTTTTTTTAAAAAATGCAGATGAGAAATAAACTATTTCAAGAGAAAATGAAGTATGCCAATATGAACCAAAAGAATGAAGAACTTCAGCACAAATCTATTCTTCTTCGACACCCAAGACTCATAGAAGATTACAAGAATTTGATAACAGAGCAAGAAGAAGGTGAAAAAGAATTAGAGGAACTCAAACATACATACAAAGCTGTGATGAAAATAGTGTCTAAAGATGGCAAGAGACATCACTCATCATAAAGTTACTGAAAATATAAATGTTTAAATATAAATCATAATAAAAAGGTTTAAAAAAAACTATTACATTTGAGCATTAATTCTGTATTTGATGAATAATATGTATTCAGTCAATTAGAGTATTATATGATACAATTAGCAGCTATTTCATCAACCTTTGGATATATCTTAATATTAGAGTTTTAAAAATATCAACACTATTTCAAACAGTTCTTGGTTATACTGAATATATCAAACATCTTTGATAAAAATTCTTATTTTAATAATGCTTATACATAGAAACAAGTCTAAAACGTTTTTTTTTCTTTTCTGAGGTATATTATATTACTCCAGTCACTCGAAACCAGAATGTCATATTAACTTTTCATTTCATAGTATGCGAGGAAAAAAAAAAAAGACACATTCAGTTAGAAGCCAGCATGCATATAGATATCCACCACAAAATTACATCCATTATTAACACAAAATATTAACTCAAAATTCAGATGCAGAGTCATCAAAGCAAGTCTTTTTCCAACTAATACAGTAATTGCATGCAATAAAGGATATTTATATTTTGTCATAATCCTATAAAAAACAAATGAAATATTACAAAATTTTTAACAGGAATTTTATAATTCAAAAATGAATTTAAATAAAATTTTGAAAAAAAAAATTTTTTTTTAACAATTTTTAGTTTTGTTCAGAAAGACATACAGAACAAGTACAAGATAACATATTTTTGCATTATAAAAGGAAGAATAAATAATCCTAAGTTACTGATTATTCCTTAACAAAGTTCTGCTATTTTTAACAAATCAATTTTAATACAAAATACGAAATATCCCACAAAAATATCAAGAAGAAAAATTTAGATTAACACAGAAAAAAAATCAAAATAATTCTTAATAAGACCTTTAATCATATAACACAATACAAAATATAGAATAATTTCAGTAAATCTACTGATATTTTGCAAGGAAGGCTCCTTCCATGACTGATATACAGAATGAATATCATAAAATACCAAACTTCAACTGGCCCAATTACAGAATGTTGTTGAAAAAACATAACAGAGCCAGAACAAAATCATTATGATGACATTGGGAGCCTCAGATTCATCTAGAACTGCTACTGCTTGACCTTGGCCGTCTCCTATTTGGAGATCTTGAACGAGATCTGGTCCTCCTTCGATAACGAGGTGGTGACCTAATGATATAGATTTTTACAATTAACAATTACTTTAAAACAATTACTATACATTATTATCAATAATTACTATCAATAAAAAACATAATTTAAAAACGTGGTGACTGTATATTTAGGAACAAATTTTAAAAGCTTTATATAGCTTAAAATTTAAGTATACTTTAAGTAGTATAAAATTCAGGATTCTTATATTGCTAATTTTATTGAACTTAGCAAAGGAAGGGGGGGGGGGATACAATTTCCAGAAATGAAACTAATTTTTTAAAAGCAAAGAAATTCTGTGAAATAATATCATGAAGCATAAATTAATTTTTAATACATTTTTTTTTAAATTTTACTTTTATGCTCACTAATAAAATTATTTGAAAATATATGTCTATGCATGAATTTATAAATAAAACTAATATTCTGAATACTCTGAAATAAGATTGGAATTTTATTATATCATAGTAAAATTTGAAATAGTCACAATCAAACCTGATTAAAAAAGGTAAATGCATTTTCATTTTGTCTGGTATAAAGAGACATCTTTTAAAATTAGTTTGTATTCCATTTTAATCACATAACAGTTTTTATTTAATAGACACTATTTATTTGTATTTATTGAATTTTTGGAGCATTTAATAGGTGTATGCATTCCTCAAACTTATTGTGTGAAATTAATTTTTAAATGACAAACTTTGGCTTATAAATTTCAAAATATAATTTAATGTAATTAATATTAAAAGAAAATAGTAGTAAAAATCAAACTTTTAATTTATCTGCACAAAGTAATTTTATATTGAATTGCAATATTTGTTAAGGCCAGAAATGATACAGACAAAAATTTTATACATGAACTAATAAAAAATTAGTAGCATTGCTATAGTAATGCTGTTGCATTTTCTGGAGAAAGTTTGTTCTACATTTGTAATTGTGGTCAGTGGTTTTCTATTTAAAGCAAACCCCTAAACACACATTTGATGAAATTCATACTTGACAGTGCCTTTAAGTATACATTAGAAAAATATGTACATTTTTAGGCATATAAAATAGATACTGTGTTTGTTTCTCATTTAAAAAAGTACATGTCACCTGAAAACCAAAATATAATGTAAAAGATCTTTGAAGGTTATCAACCAGATCAAATCAGTATGATGTAAATAATGTAAATTATTTTCAAATCTTTGAAAATGGAATTACTATTCTCATTTTACTTTTAAGCCATATGCACATGTGTAAAAGGCCACAGCTTGCTAAACCATAGTCCAAATTCATGCTTATATCTTTATACTTTTGCAACTAAAATTAAAATTTGATTTTGCTTCGTGAGTGTTTAGATTTCTTATTATAATAATTTGAAACTCCAAAATAGAATTTTTACCTTCTACGGCCTCTCATGTTACCCCTCATTCTGCCAGGAGGAGATCGTCTCCAAGGTGGTGGTTGCCTTCGCATTCCCATGGGCGAGGGACGAGGCATACGGAGTCGCTGAGGAGCAGGATGGAACTGCACTAGTGAAGCATTCACCTCTTGGCCATCAATTTGGCCTAAAAAGAAGTAATGATAAAACTCGCATACACATATCAATAATTAATCAAAAGTTTTTAAAGTTAAAAGTCAAAAAGAAAAAATTAACTATGTAAAATAATAAAGAAATGCTTAAAAACCAAACAGGAACGAAATATCTATCAAACATATGTAAAACAGAAATAGCTCTTATTACTTATCAACAAAAGGCAAAATTCAAAAGTAAGCATATCATCATACAAATTTCAGACTGCTTCACTAAAGATTTGTATAGTTACATTGAATTAACACTTTGAACACAACTGTAAAATATATTAGAAATATTCTGAGGAGCATTGTCATCAAAAATTTCATTCAGAGGAAAGAAGACAAAGAAATCAGAAACAGATTCAAGAAAGTTTAATGGAGCACAAAAATAGGATTTATAATTACCATATGGGAATCCTTATGATTTGCCAAAAGAAATTGATATTTGAAAACAATTACCTCACAAAAATAAGTTTTTTTTTTTTTTTAAACATTATTAAAAGACTTGCAAATTATCTTTCTAATGACATCAATTCCAATTCCTACTAATGACATCAATTCCAATTCCCCTCCCTTAATTTTAATATTTTTAATTCAATTTGTTACACAAATGTTTTTTCAAATATAATTGAATTTAAAACCTCTATTAAAACATTCAATTGTGTGCTTATGCCAAACTTTGTAGTAGGATTTTCATTTCTGCTTTTATTTTTGTAATATATACACTTCTTAATTCACAGCAAACAAATTCATTTGAATTAATATCTTTCAATTGTATCAAAATAACAAGGTGAGATATTTTTAAAATTGATCATCTGATCTGTTTAGAAAAATCAGTTTCTTTTTATTTATTTCTCTGAAATATATTAAAATTGAATAAACAGGGGAAAAAATAGAATTCCCAAAACCCCAATTTTAATGAAAACATTATCAAACAGTATATGATTAGTGGTTAATATCATTGTAATCATTATATTAGCTCAATCTTGAAAACTTGGAACAGTAATTTTTAGTTCCTTTAACAATGTCTGCTTTTAATTTAAAAGTTATTACAATAAACTTAACACCTTAATGTCTGAGCCTGAGTGATATTTGAGCTTTCAGTGAAGTGAAAAAACTCTCAGTAATCTCTCAAGATCAACTTTTGATTCTTTGAGTTTTAATTACGCATGTTCACGATTCTTTCAGATAGTATATATGAATCTTTTATTGGAAGATTTGTAGCAGAAATTAAAGGCAGTAACTAAAGAAAGATGGAGAAGGAAAAACTGATATTTATATTGAATGTAACAGTGTTGATCACTATGTAAATTAATGCTATAAATGAAACAAATTTCATTAAAAAAGTATTTACAAATAAAAATTATTTTTAGATGTTTCTATAATACTTAACGAGTTCTTATACATTTCATTTAAAAGCTAATATCTAGAATCAAATCTCAACTTTCTTAATAACAAATAAGCTTATGCTATTTAAAACATGTTTTTCAAAAAATAATTTCACATTAAACATTAATTAGTATATTTAATATTTTAATAATAAAATTTCTAAGATCATTTTTCAACTATTCATATATTTTATTAAAGTACAAAAATTCTTCAACGCAGAGGCAATCATAAATCAAAATAGCTCGGTTTTAAAAATGTTTACAGAAAAAGTATTTTCGGCATCGCATAAAATAATATTTTAAAATAATAATATTCATCTTTTATTTTCAGGAATGTGACTGAGCAAAATGGAAAAAAAGAGGAAGTTCAAAAAGTATCTTGAAAAACATGCAAAAAAATATGAATTAAATAGTCTTCTTATTTTTCATTTCAAAATATTTATAAAAAATAAGATATCAATAACATACGATTTTCAAAGCTCTGGTACAATTCTGCTATTTTCAGTTGCAAAATGGGCAATATCATATAAGATTAAATAAGATTTGAATTCAACAATCTAGTTGATTTGCTCAGAACCTTATGTTAAGATTGATTGTTTTTTTCTCCCCCTGCCAAAATTTCAAAAATAAATGTAGAAATAATATTATTTTAAAGTAAATTTAATGCTTTACACGATAGTACTTTTTAATGTTATTGATTTTTGGATATTTTCAAGTTATTAACAAAGGATGTCATTTAAACTATGAAGATTTAAACAGAATCTTTCTTCTTTAAAATTTCAACAATGGAAAGGAAATCAAGATTAAAAATTTGGAAATTTTTTTTTAAATGTTTGAATTTCAGGACAATACTGTAATCTATTGATGGAAATTAGATTAAAAATAATGCCAAAATTCAAGAAAAACTGGTAAAGCTATTAAATTGGTATCATTATAAAAAGAAAATTTAATCTTTTTTTTTTTTGTAATGTTGTGAAATTTCTTTTTGTGTTGTAATATTTTTGAAAATTACTAAAAAAAAATGAAAAAAAAAATTACATTTTCTTAATTAATTCTAAATTTGAAAATTATTTAAATAACACAGCTTTGTTATTAGTAAAGAAAACAATAGATATTCAGCTCAGAAAAAATAACCATTCTGTTTTTGTTTTGCTTATTGAAAGAATTAGAAATAGGAAACTATATTTAAAAATGGAAGAAATAAATTAGAAACTGGAACTAGTGTTGTCTTGATATATGTATTGAAATAATGGATCATAATACATAAAACTGATCATTAAAAATGCAAAATTAATAAAAATAAAACACTATCATTTTGAAAATCGTCGGCCCTTTTTATAAGAAAGATACCACTTACCACCATCCATGTAATTTAATGCTTTTTCAGCATCTTCTGGATTTTCAAATTCAACATATGCAAATCCTCTGGACAGATGAGGACGGTCTCTGTCAATAACCAAATCTACATTCCTCAGTGGCCCATAGGTGCTAAATATTTCTTGGATATGCTCCTTTGTCACATTTCGAGTTAAACGACTCACTTGAATCTTTGTCAGGCGAGGAGAAGGACTCTTTCGCCTCCTTTTTACAGAAGGAGATCTATAAAGAAATCATAACCTATTAAATTTCTTAAATATAAGATTCAATCTTAAACAAAAATTATTCCAATATTCTAAACAACAGAAATATTGGAAGTGTATCAACTATTTATTGGTATTGCATTCAGATTAAACATATGAATTTGCTTCCAGTAAAAAAAAAAAAAAAAAAACTCTTAATAACAATTATATTTTCTGTTTGGTTCAATAAAATATACAGCTGAAAATATAACAGAATTTTATACAATATATTACTTAATAATAAAAAAAACATATTAAACTGATGAAGTTATAAAGCTTGGAATTTTATTATTTTAGGCTATGAACACTCAAGGAAGCGACTTTTGCTGATTGACAGACCTTTCTCGAGGTTGTCATTGAAACTATATAAAATAGTGACATCCAAAACTTCATAGATTGGACAGTTTTAGTCATAGAAAAGTGAAGTTTTTTATTTTAAAGTGAAAGAGTATCAAGAATATTTTTTGAAATGATTATTTCTATGAATAATATATTATTTCCAGGCAGTGTTCCTACACTATTGACTTATACCACACATAAGGATTAAAATCTTACATTCAGATTTTGTTACATTCAATATGCTTCTGTAAGAACTTTTAAAGTTTCAGACTTTTTTTCTTTTTGCATCTTAGATTATTAAACTCAAAGACTTAAAAAAAAAAAAAATACTCTCCCCAAGATTAATATTACTTTGGGAGTGTTTACCATATTTTATCAGACCTTGATACTTTTAACTTGTATTGAATTTGTTCTTAAGTAATGGTTACAACTTCTTTTGACATAATTTCCTAGAAACAATATATTTACTAAATTTTTTAGTGATGCAAATGAAATCTTTAGTAAATTATGGATAAAAAATAAAATTTCAAATCCTGATTTGTCATAAGCTTAAAAGATACCAACAAAAATTTAAAACCATTCTTTGCAGTTATTGGAAATCCACAGTTCATAGTTTAAATCTGTTTATAAGGCTTTGGACAAAAAAAAAAAAAAAAAAAAAAAAAAAAAAAAAACGCTATTACATTTTTTTACAAAGTAGCTAAATTAATAGTAAAAAAAAATAAATCTGTATTATTTAATATGATGCTTGAGAAGCAATCGTAAAATGGCTGCTTAATAAGCTAAAATGTACAACTTCAAATTCATTAGGAATCTTGGGCTAATTATTTCTAAAAATGGTGTCTGTAGAATTAAATAGCTTATTTCATTTTATATATACATAAATAAATTTAGTTAATATTCAGACTATTAAAATTCCCATCTATAATACTAGCATGTGCTCTAAAAATGTACAAGTATTTGTTTTGAGATCTTTTCAGTTACTTCTATAACAAGAAAAATTAAATTGAACAAAATGCACAGTACCAATGAATAATGTTTTATCATAAAATAACATACTTGTAAATCATATTCTCCAAACTAAAATATTTTCTTTATATCACAGTTTCCAATAATGCAATAGAAGAAAGAAAAAAAATATTTTTATAATAAAAACGGTTTGAATCTAGGCCTAGTAATGAAATATATCGTCTGAAATTATATTAATTTTTTTCTTCATAATTAACATCAACAAAAAAATGCATGAAAACTTCATCATCCATTCCCAAACCAGAAAAGAAAATATATCTACAGGTATTGCACCTGTTGTGATAAATCATAATTTGGCATTATGTCAATAAACAGATCTAAGACCCAGTACTCAAAAATTATATTAAAAGCATGCAATGGACTTAAGCAATTATCCTCTCAAGTACTGTCAGTTTGATTATGTTTGTTAACAATAATCAGACTAGTCATCAGCAATAACATGCATACAACCAACACCATCCATTTAAAAATTAGTTGCATTTTACCAACAATCTAGTTACTGGGGATACAGTTTATATCTAATTGTAAATATTAAAGTTGTGTAATTATTTTAATTATATCTTCTGTTCATTGAGTATACAAATCTTTTTAATGGAAATAAATCCCATGATGTCATAGTGCTTTTTAAACAACGTGTGAATCATTATCATATAATTTCTGAGGTACTATAATTTCAGTTTTTTTTTATTCATATTTTAAACTATACAGATATTACATAAAATCCCTCTTCCTTAGTCTTGGACACTGGAAGAAAATCACAAGACTAAATATTAAGTCTCAAATTGTTCACTGTTTCATTAAATATTTAATGAAACAATGAAAAAAATTTGAATTTGAGAGCAGCAATGTAATCCACTGTAGGAAATTAGAGAGAGAAAAAGGAGAAAGAAAATTCAGGTAAAAAGTTTCTGGTTTTAAAATTTAAAAGATAATTATTGTAAATTTTGAAACACGTCAAAATTTATTTTAATGCAAAAATATTTTCAGAAGCTACATCAGAAACAAAGTAAAATTCAACTTAATTTGTAATGAAATAAAATTTTTAAAAATTGCTCGGAGGTGCACATTTCTATCCTCTAAAGCATACATGTGTCAAATTTCGTAACTGTAAGTCAAATAGTCTGTCTTGTAAAGTGCCAACATATACAGAAGGATAAACATGCATACATTAGTAGAGATGACTCATAGGACCAGGAAACTCAATAAATTTTTAGATGTAATTTTTCTGGAAGTACATTCATTGATACAAACAACCTAAATAATATATAGTTACTTCATTTAGAGTGTTTTTCCAGCAGGATGCATATGTCTATGTCCCAGTCTACAACTGTATAAACCGAGTCACAATAAGAATGGACACCCAATATAATATATGAGGAAACTGTTATATGAACTCAATAATTTTAAAAGCAATTAAAGTAATACTGAATTTTAGTTGCAATACAAATTATTATCTTATGGAAAAACACAAATTATTCCAAAAATATCTTGGAGATATCAAAAAAAGTAGGCAGTAACATATAAAAGAAAGCATTATTTTTAACCAAAAGATTTGCAGTAGTACCAATATAGTTAAGAATTTAACTTATTAAGCAATTGAATTAGAATTCTCATGCTCAACTACATGAAATCCTTTTTACATGTAGTTAGTAAAACATGTTCATGTATAAATATTCTTAAAGCATTTCAGGCGAAGCAATCTTAAGAAGTCAAAACCTTGTTCACTTATCTAAAAATACAGTTTATCTATATTTTAAACCACTTTTGGCAGACAGATTATTCCTTGAGAACACTGGAAGAATCAAATTTTTTATTTGAAGTTAGATTTCCATGGCTTTTCCAACTAAATATTTTTATATTGCTATTTGTTATAGTAGACTTTATCTTGTACTATTTTAGATGCCTTCTACCTGTTCTGTTAAAGTGCACAATAATTTTTTAATGGTGTATTTATGTATAATTTATTTATGTAATTACATTTTTAATACTAATTGATGCCACAGCAGCAGTAAACATATTTAATTTGATCAAATAGAAAATCATTATTTAATTTGATCATTTGAAAATCAGAAGCTCCTCTTCATTTTGGAAGTAGCACAATGGATTATAAAATTAAATTATTGTGGTATATTTTATATCTAAGGGACATTTCTTAAAAATCAGTGATTTTATAAGAAGTCCTAGCTTAAGTGAAAATAATTAATTGAAAATTTAATTCCTTAATGTTTTAGCAACATTTATATTTCCTTCTTTATATTTTCCACATTCATATGTTATAAAGCCCATTTAAAAAAAAAATTCATAATATAAACAAAAAGGGGGGGGTTCATTGATGCAGAAAAGTATTAAAATTTTATTTCATTAAAATAGTTTTAAGTTGCTTATTGTCACCATTTGAAGAATTTTTATGCCAAATTGTAAATCTTATGTTTTTTCTTGTAGTGTCTACGATTGCATATTTTAAAATTATTATAGGAAAGTTCATTGCTTCCATGCTGAAACATAATAGATCAAAATAACTGGTCAATCAAATAAATTTATACTTAATAATTAAAGATAATTATAAAAATTGCAAGTTGGACAAAATTGGTCAAAATGAAGACCATAATTTTTACTATTCTTTTGACTATACTAGGAAAAAGAAAAAGTGCCAAATTCTGTTAATGTATGAGTGTCCAAGAAAGAATACTCTCACTGATTTCTCAACTAGTTTATCCAATTATGAATAATAATATATCTTAAAATATAAAGATTTGTACAAATGACATAATAGATAGCCTAGTCATGTGACAGATAGTCTGCAAATACTTTTGATAACCAAACCAGGGCTGAAGATAGTATTGTAACAGTCTTGCCTTGGTTAAGGGCAAAATGAAGGTTTCCAAAATACAACAAAAGTTGCTGCCAGAGTATGTTAGGCCAAAGAAGGTTAAACACTCACAGCTGACAAGATTGGACTCTCTGGTTCTCATACTTAGGAAAAAAACTTTTTAATTGAACTGGATGTAGCAAAATTGGTTGCTATTCAAATGTGTGTATTATTTAAATTAGACGTCATGAATCCTGTATTGGGAAATGTATAAAAAGTACTTGTATAATAGAAATCGTGCTCACATAGTTTAGAAAGATAACTGACTGTTAAAAACTGCTGCTTTCCATAGTTTGTGAAAATAAATGAATGAAAATAATTGAATACAAAATATGAACATTCAACATCATAGAATATGGCTAAGTTATTTCTGGAATATCCTAAATTATTTCATCCAAACAGGGAAAGTTTACAGAGTCTTGAAACAGAAAAATATTAAATGTCTGTGAACAATAGTAATAAGTAAAAAAAGAAGAAGAAAAAAGAAAGAAATCCATGAAAATATTATTATATAAAAATCAAAAGAATCAATATAAGTAAGTACACTGGAAAAAAAAAATTCGGAGATAAAAAAAATTCTTAAAATGAGCATTTTAGGTATCTTAGCTGCACTTATAATTAAGGAATTAGTTAATAACAATTAAGAAATTCAAGACTTAAATCTCATAGAAATGGGACACTAAAATCAGCACAAACCTTTGCACATTGCGTTTCCCCCGGCCACTGACTCTTCGTGAATCAGAAGATCGCGATGATGAGGAAGAGGAGGATGACGACGAACTTGATCGAGAACGTGACTGGTTATCTGAACTGCTGCTGGATGATGAACTAGAGCTCGATGAAGATGATGATGAACCGGATCTCCTGTTATGTAGAAAATTGCAAGTCATCTTATGAAATTTATAGGAAAACAACAACTAATAATTCTATTATTATGATTTAACCAACAAAATATTGAAACAAAATTTATCATTTCATCATTAAATTTAAAAAAAAAAACAGCAATTTAATATAATGAATTTGAACAGAGACATTTGTATTTAAAGATGTAAAAAACTAACAATTTTTATGTTACATTGCAAAAAAAAAAAAAAAAAAAAAAAAAAAAAAAAAATCCCCTTTTTTTATGTTTGATTGTGTGCTTCAATTCCAATTGAAGATTGGCAAAAATATAAACATTTAACATCATAGAATATAAGTAGAAATCTGTTACTCTGGTGATAAATAGTAAAAATCTGTCTGAAAATGCATCATAAAAAAAGATGCAATGGAAGTTGCCAAACTTGCTAGAATTAAACAACTTTTGCAAAAATTTAAATACGCAAATTATTGATAATTAACATTTAAAAACTACTTTCTATTTAAATATAGGTATTACTTTTAAACTGAACAAGGATGTTTCTAGCAACATAAATAAAATGCTGATTTCTTATATGAAAGAGTCAAGTATTCTTTGTTTTTATTATTATTATGAAAAATCTGCTGTACATTGTTATGAGAAAATTATTTACAACTACTGCTAACAAATTCAACAGATAGTAAATTCTTATGATAAATAAAATAATTATTGCACCTACAATTTGTTCAATGTTTTATATGTAAGCAATTCACATGAAATATAAGTAGGATTATGATAAAGAATATATTTCAAACAAAATTCTATGCATATCTCATCAATATATTTAGAGAGAAAAAAAAATTATTATATTTTACAGAGTACTGTTATATTTAATATATATACTATAGTCCCTATACTCCAAATATAAATATTACTTTAATATTAAGATAACTTTTGTGAATGTGGATATGTATACCCATTTAAAAGCTTATTTAATTACAAGATAAAAGCTTAATTTTTTTTGCCTGAATTTATAGATTGGATTGTTAAAGTAGTAGATAAATATAGCAAAAGTTTTTAAGTCATTTTTCACGCATGTAGAGTCAAAATAGAATGACTCTTTGAAAAAAAATCAATAATTTTCTCTAAATAATCATATTATGTTCAATATCTTAATATCAGATAAAATGTTTTTTTAAGAGCCTTCCATATCTATTTATGAAAAATATATATATATATTTTCAAATTATTATACATGCAATATTGTTTAAAAAAAGCACAACCTAAAACTTTTTATAGAACTTTCATACAAGTATCAGTAATCAAGTTACTAAAAGATGGATTTCATTTTTATTGCTATTGTTTTCTCAATAGTGACAACATTAATATAACAATATGAAGGCATTAATTCTTTTATAGAGAATGGCAAAAATAAATATGCATGCTTATAAACATGATTTATTGAATGTTAAATTTATCCATATTAGAGTTTTCATCCTTCCTTTCAATGATAAATTTGTCTGAAATTAGGAATGGCAAAATAAATTTTAAAAACATTTTCTTCTCACCGATAAAATATTGCATTATCAAAAATATCCTATTTTCACATCACATCTTGCTCATTTTTCTGCTTTATTGAAGAAGAATGGAATAACTTACACTCACAGCTAAATTAGGGATTTATTTTTCATGTGAAATATTTTTAAGAATGATTTAATAAAAGAAATTTAGGAGGAGATCTTTAGAGTTTTGACAGATAAAATGTGGATAGATCAATTTTTGAATATCATTTTTTCTAGTGCATGAAGCAGACTATCAAGAATATCAAACTATTTATCATAAAAGTAAAACACTCACTAACATATATAGTAATAATCATACTAGTTTTAAAACAGAATTATAACCAAACACTGTTTCCCCTTCCCCCAGTTTTGGATGCTGTATTATGAAATAGTGGATTTCATATGATTTAAGTTTTCAAAAGAAGAAATGTTCATAATTTTTTTTAGTCAGTTCTAAATGTTCTCTACTCAATCCCTCTTTTTATTTTACTGGAGAAATTATGTAAATTTGGATTTTGAATATATCAGGAAAAAATAAATTAATTAAGTGTCATCTCATACATGAGCATAAGAATAAGCAGCAATCTAATTTTTTGAATAATGTCTAAAAAAGCAGTTATATTTATTTCAATCTAAAAAAAAAAAATCCACCTATAATTATACTGAATCACAATATCATGAACCAATTCAAAACTTACTTAGCACTGGCCTTTGCTTCTGTTTCCTTTTTGCGAGGGCTAAAACAAAAAGAAAGGCCAAATTATATACACTTTATCATTCTTGGGCACTATTACAATTTAAAAATTTCAAAACTTCTCTTGATAATAAAAAGGTTTGTAAAATTCATTATTACTATAAAACATTTTACAGATAAATAAGTTCACAAAGATGTTAAAAGGTCCTATTTAATTTGAGATAGAAAATACAGATTAAAAGATTATTCATAAAACTTAAGTAAATCAATACATTAAGTTAATACTCAAGTTCCACTCAAATATTAAATTATAACTGAAGGATAAGTACATAAGGTTTCATTCCAAGCAAATGAAATTTTTAAACTAAATAAACATTATTCATTATTACATTCAAATAAAAATTGAAGCATTCAAATTTTTTTTTATTAAATTAACTATTTACTAAATAAGATCTTAAGTACATGAGAAAATTAATAAAAAAATTATTAATATTTTAAGTACATGAGAAAATTAATAAAAAAATTATTAATATTTTATTTGAATTTAAATAGTTACAATATTTTCAAACTACTCTGATGAAGATTATGATTTAAGAAAACAGATATAATTACATAAATTAAACTAATGTATTTTTTAAGATCCGCCATATCATATTGAATAACATTAAATAAACAAACATGAAAATAAATAAAATAAATAACACGAAAAAATTACAAGTAGAGGAATTCTGATATTAAGCTAATTCTCTTATTGAACATTTAAAAAATTCTCTTTATGGCAAAAAGAAAAATATCCAAATAAGGAGTATTTAATTGTGTCTTTAAAAACATAATTAACATTTTTTTTTTGTACTTTTCGGTTGTAATGGTGACCAAAAAGTGAGAAGAAAAATTCTGCCAATTTGGTGATCTCAATCATCAAACTATATAGAACATGAGTTTAGATGTGATTCAAATTTTATATATATATATGCACTTGAGTATATTTTGAAAATTTTGTGAAATTTTTTCTTGGCACTTTTTGGTTGCAGTTAAAATTGAATGGTACCCATTTTTCTATCATTACTGCGAATCTACTTAGATATCATTTAGGCAAATAGTATCATAACAATGATATCATAAAGCTGATCTATCAAATAATAACTAATTGATATGCTAGCTAGATAACTACCAAAATTTAAATCTCTTCTTTTTTAATGTGGCATTACTAATATTATTATATGGTTGCAAACTACATCACCCATATAATATCTATCATTTCTAGTACACTATGGATACTTACACAAAACAGTTACACAAGCAGAAAAATGTTATCTAAAACCATTATTTGTGCTTATAGAAAAGTAAATATTGAAATCATCACAGAAATAAATAATTTTGCATTATCAAATTTACTCCTAGCAAGCATTTTTTTAAAGAAAAATTTAATTGAAATATATAATAATTATAACATACCGAGCACTGCTACTGCTGCTGCTTGAAGAGGAAGAAACACTAGCCTTTCGACTCTTCCTTTTGTCTTTTTCACTTGTTTTGCTCTTACCTTCACCTTTATTAGGAGCCCTGTAATATATAGATGTTAAATTTGTAATATGTTATTGCTGTTTTTAAAATTAAAATAATACTAATATATTACAATTTGGTAAATAAGCCCAATCCTACTACAACAAAGCATTTTAACCTGTAATTGGAGACAGGAGTTAAAATGACTCTGTGTTGCTCATTAGCTCGAATTATCACATAGTATTTCGTCCTTGAATGCAATCATCATTTCAGTACCTTCAAGTTGTTCTTTCAGCATTATGTCAGCAAAAGTCTAAGAATGAACATGTGTATATAACCGAGTTATTCTTTTTCAAAGTTTTTGTCTTTATTTATGGAATCATTGACTCCATGTCTCTGAAACTGCTTTTGGTTGAAGTGCAGTTTAGTGTGCCGTTATGGTTGAGTTGCACATGAACTACAACTATATTATGAAAAATGTTAAATTAAAAATAACAAAATATATCAATTAAAGATTTTAATTTAATTTATTATAATTAAAAGTTTTTTTTATTGGTAATAAGGTACTGTAATGTTATTTTTAATGTGAATATGAACAGAAAATATTTATTCTTTTGCAATACTTAACTGCTGTTATGTGTTTTAGAAATTGAATTCTTACTTTAAAAATCTTCTGCAATGGAATTCTTTGCAGTTCTCGTAATTCTTTTTCTGATCTGACGGTTTCCTTGATAATTCGTTATGTCACTAATTGTTTAAGAACAGATGTGTGGTGAATGGAACAGCAGGAAATATTTTGAACCTGCAGAATGGATGAAGGGCGAATGGAATATATATATATAAATATATATATATATATTTTTATGAGTTGATGAAGTTGGGAAAAGGATGCTTTTTTGAAATTTTATATGGAGAATGGTTTGATTTCTTCTTTCTTCCTTTTCTTTTGATTATGTACTGTTCCTGTTTTCCACACAGTCCTTATGTTCAATGAGCTAGCGAAGCTACTAGGATCCAGTTCCCATTGCTAGTAAAGCCATAAGATTTAATTATTTTTTTTTAAAGTTAGAAAATTTTGCAGGTGCTTGCTTCAGATGCCGATGGCATTGGATGCTCTAAATTTACCTGTCTACACAGCAGACCAGCGCAGCCAGTTTGAAAAACTTTATTTCAAAATTTTTGAGATAAGCAGTGATAGTGATTGCAAAGGTTAAAAATCTCAGATAGAACAATACTTATCAGTAAATATAATTTTAATGCAAAAAGTGGTAACCATAACTGTATTGCAGAAATGTTTGTTTATTTTGTCCATCTTTACTGGCTACTTGGCATAGCAAGAGGCACACTTTACCCTGCTTTTAATTTGAATAACCCAAAAAGAATAAAGAAATATTTTTAAAATATTGTACTCTTTATTTTTGTTTGTTAAATTCTAACAGTTATAAAAGAAATGAAGTAAATACTCATTGAAAGATTGTTTAGCTTTTTTCTTATAACATCATTCCAACATTTAACATTTTTGGTAACTACATGATTTCCAGAATGTATAGTGTTTCCAAAATAAATTCCAATGCTGTTTACAAAAGACAAAAAAAAAAAAAAAAAATTGGAATTATTTTGACTCGATGTCTCAGGCTATGTCAGGAAATTAGTCTCCAGTTATGGGTTAATGTTTACAAATACAATGACATAATATGAATTCTTTTATCACATTGTTCTTGTTTACTTCAAACATTGTATTCATTCTATATTGCAGTTTTGATAAAATGTAGAACATATTAATAGTGTTGCAAGATGGTGGAAATATTTGCAAGAAATCATTTCTGATATCAAACACATTGAATATAAAATTCCCATCATAATAAAAAGGCTAAAATTAAATGAAAACTAATTTAAATATATGAAAAACTAATAAAAACATAAAACATCAATAAAACTTTATATGAATAAAACACCAAATTAGGTAGAATTTTTAAATTTATATTTATTTTGGTCCTTACTAAAAATGTATTTTTCAATATTAGCAGTAAAAAAAAAGAGCCAAAATGCTTGGGAATGTGTCGTGTAACAAAACAAGTAAACCAGAAAGTTTATGTAAGAATTCTATTCTAATTAAATAAATCTTTTATAATGCATCATTACTATTTAAACAATATTTCTCAACATTCAGTTCAAACTGTTTCTAAACCAGCAACACATAAATATGGATTTATAATATAGACAGAATGGATTTATATTATTAAGCATTTAGACTACTTTTTAACCACAATATCGAAAATTTTCTCAATTTTTTGAAATTCTGATTTCTTATCAATTGTATGACCTTGGTTAAGAATTAAAATTAATTATCGATTTAGAGTTAATAATTCAAAAAGGAGACAGCTTTAAAATTGACACAAGATTTTTTTTGCAAAATGATTATACTTTTCTCCAACACTTAAATTTTGCAAAAATATGCTTCTTTCTTAAAAGCCTAGATAAATAATAAGAAAAGATATATAATTCATGAAGTCTCAGTTAGTTATTAATGGGTAAGTAAATGGGAGATATAAAAAACCAATTGTTATATGGACTGAAGTTAGTAAATGTTATTGTAACAGTAAACAGTTAAGGTTAGTTAGTTATTGTAACAGTATGTATATGGATTGAAGTTAGCAAAAGCAGAAAATAGGTATAAATCAAGCAATAGGTATTACAAATCAGAAATGCAAAATCACAATAAAGATTTATATTTTCAAAATCACAGTTAGATTAAAGAAGGATAAAAGCTAGTAACGATAATCTTTCATACATATGTTCCTATCAGCGATTGCCTTTTCAAATTTAAAACAAAAAAGTAATGAAAATTAAAGAGCATTTACTCATTTGTAGATTATACTACACAAATTTGAATTATGCAGAATGACTTAATTCTAAAACTCGGAAATATTCAGATGTATTTATACTATTATAAAAAAAGAAAAAGGCATCATTCATTCCAAATCGCGATCACGATTTTGAAATAAAAACGAAAGTTACCTGAATTTACAGCTTACTATATTTAAACACGTATAACAAAATATGCACAAAAATATATAACTTACATGATGGATATTTTTCTTTTACACAATGAAAAGATGCCGGTTTAATTAACTTAAGTACAAAAGTACCTACAGCGTTTCAAAATGCTTAAAGAAAACACTAGGTTAATTCAATATTGCCATTCATGAGAATTAATTTATTTTCTTCTATTTATTAAATATACCTTCTACTTTTTAACTTAAAATTTTGATATAATTCTGTTGCAAAACAACGGAAACTATTCATGTTTAAACACTAAAAATTAAATTTGCCAAATGAATTTAACTTTGAAACGCACTTTGGCATTTCCCGAAGAAGGAGTGCAAGCCGATATACTGTATTTTGCATGACATTCTTTGCTTTGTTAAAAATGCATAATCCATAATTTTTCTTACCAATAAATAGTTTTTTTAAAATAAGAAATAGTTTTTTTTTTAATTTTTTATATCTTGACTGCCGAGGGAGTCACCGGTGGCCTGAGATCCCGTATAAATTGTTTTTCAAGCAATTCAGCGTGGCAATTAATGTATTAATTAATTACTCTAAATAACTGTTATTGCAATCACATATATAAATTTTAAAATCTATTATTAAGTGTGGGAAAAGTATTTCGAAAAGAAAATTAAAATTTAAAATTGCCATTTATTTTATTACACTTTTTTCAAAACTTGTGTTTTTAAATCTATGATTTGTAAATATACAGTGTGTCCCAAAAAATTGAAATGCGGTTTAATTCTTTACCTATTAGAGATAAGTGGACATTGTAAATTGCAAAGTAGTTCTATATAAGGTATGAAATAAGATCATGTTAATAAAAAAATTTCCGGTCACTTTTACAAAAGTTACAATTTTTTAAATTTTTATGCGATCTCTCTAGACAAAGCTTTAGTTTTTTTATGCAACAATATCATTACAAAGAAACCGCATATTCGTATCTTTAAAATTAATTGAGTTATAATTAAATGAAACTTAGGCATTCTGCATATAGACCATATAGCAAAATAGAAATAAAATTTATTACATATTATAAAAATATAAAATGTGTAATAACATTTGCATTAAAATCTCTTTAGCCTATTTTGGTATATTTGCGTTTACAAATTCGTAAGGGTTTTTTTTTTATGTTCAGACTGCCATTTTTATTTGTAAAAATTAAATATAAAATAAATGCATACAATTAATTTAGTGTCAAATTTATCATAATTTTTCGAAACGACATTCTAAGAAATTAATTCACAGACGAATTATTTTCTTTCATTTAGCTGTAATCTCTTATTTAAGGGCTTTTGGGGATTTTTGACACACGTTATCGCATTTTTTATCTAACAATTTTCACAATCAATTTGTAAATGACTCCTTTTCACAGAAGAAATAGCGTTTTACGTGATGTAAAAAATTGCATAAGTCAATTTTTTTTGTCATAATTTATTTGGTTTTAAAGATACAATAATATGGTTTTTTTTCTAATGATCTAGTTGGATGGAAAAGAAAAACTTTCTAATTGATCAAATTTGTTTAGAGGAACCACATAAAAATTTAAAAAGTGTAAATTTTTAAAAATTAGTGGTAAAATTTTTTTATTAACAAATTCCTATTTTGCTCTTTATTTTGAACTATTTTGCAATTTCTATCGTACAGTTATTTCTAATAGGTAAGGAATTAAAAATAGTTTCAATCTTTTTGGGATACCCTATACAGCGTCTGCATTAAAAAATTTCTCTGATAGCAATTTCAGAACTACAAGTGTACATATCGAGTCACTGGTACTACTCCTCGATATCAGTTTTCTGAGTTTGGAATACTCTGTAAAAATAAGACCAAACACAGTAATGTCCATTTCGAATGATTTCAGTGAATCTGCAATTCCAAGTAGACAATGAATTTGTCATCTCGGAATTGCAGATTCACCCTTCACTTCTTTTCTCATTCAAGTAACTCCCATTTTCGTGGAGTAACATACTAAGAGCATTTCCTTCCCTCTCGTAGTTAAACTCCTTTTCTTGATCATTGTGCTCCTTAACCTTAAGTAACACATAATATAGTAACATTTGGAAAGCAATGTTTTCTTTTATCAATATTGAAACGTCAAAAACTTTCTCTGCATTAGGTTCTGATATTGTTCAACATAGTTCTCCAAGTATTCATCAGATTAACTCCCCTTGCCATAAATATTATTAAAATCAACTATGATTACCTCTTCGAGCATATAAGTAACATTAAAGATCTCAATTCATTTTTTGATACCTTTTCAAGACTTAATCAACTATATTTCTGTTTTCACTTACTTTGAGATTCAAACTTCAGACCTTTTGACTTGAAAGCCGCATCTCATTCGCTGGAACCGCTAGACCTCGAAATGTTGTGTTGATTATTGCTTAGATAGATATAGGCATGCGCATCTAAATCTAATTATAGATTTTCTTTTAATTTAATCTTTTTACGAAGGAAGAAGGTGATTTGAAGTCAAAGAGGAAAAGTTTCACTCTTAACTAATATATGGAAATAAGATTTAAAGTAATAACTTTTAAATATATGGGATATTAGAAAATATCGCATTGATTATTATTAACAATTTTTAAGTTAATCAAAATTTCAAGAATGAAAAAATATAAAATATTTTTTTTTTTTTTTACAAAAAGGGTTGCTCATAGAATTTTTTGGTAGTTTATTTAAACATAATAATTTTGCCATTTTCTATTTAAAATAAAAGTTGAATGAAGGATTTTCCAAAAGCAAATTTTTTTACACATAAATTCTACCAAACTTAAAAATTCATAATAAAGGAAGTCCTCCTCGGTAAAAATTTCGGGTAGTGCGAATATGATCAAAGATACTTTGGATTTATTTTTCATTTCTAAAGAAAGGATTTCAAAAACAACTGAAAGTGAGCGCTGAAAAGCCATACTGAGACGATTTATACAAATCAGGTCAGCTAGAAAGTGTATGATTGGAAACGGATTCGTCATTCGATTACAGCAACATTATTTCGTTACCGGATCAAGTATTAGTTTTTAATCTTTTTTATAAGAATGTCTAGATTCGCAATTATTACATTGTGGCAGTTTCGAATAGAAAAAGGACTGTAGCAGCAAAAAATCTTTTTTTCTATCGAGTAAGATAATGAATTTAGCAAGACATTTTGTGGAAAAGGGGAGTTTGGAGGAATCTCCACGAAATGGCAGACCATCCTTAACCGCAGACTTGCCTTGGTAGTTATCTTGATAGTCTGACAGCTGAGACATTAGCGGCGAGTAGCAATGTTCGTGAAGCTAAGAGAATGAAAGGGATTCCAAAATCGTCGATTCGACGTATTCTGCACGGAATCTTGGATCCTTTAGGAATCTTACAAGGTACATGGTCATGTATTACCGGTAGATATGAAAGACTAAACTTTGCTACATAGGCACTGACATAAATGGAATGGGATTCACTATGTTTGTTGAAGCCATGTGGACAAATGAAGCAATATGCAAAACATTCGTACCTGACTAGTACTTCTTGAATACCTGTCCAGCTTCTACGTTTTCCTCTCTTGACTGTTTGGTGGAGTTTCACAGCGGCATCTTTCATTCTGTGCTCTTTCTTTTTTGAAGAGCGTTGTCTTATGTGCGACTGGAGCACCTGTAAAATCACCGAATAACAGTATGTAATGCTTTTGTGTGACCACATTGATTCCGTAATACAGGAAAGGCATACATTAAATGCCCTTACCTTCAAAAGGGTGCCCACCATAAATTGCACGTGAAGTCAAAACATTCTTATAAGACATTTTTATTGAAGATCAAGTGATAAATCTGGTTTGTAAGTTTAAGTGATCCTCACGATCCCAGATGTAATCTGTCAAGTTTTTGGTTGAGGAATCTCGTGTGTACCAAGGCTTCTCAGCCACTTCGTTGGAACTGAAAGATGCTATTCGACGGATCGTCGATGGCATCGATGTCGATTCGCGATAGCTTTGGCCTAGTAACGTCCTTCATTTGCCAAATGTTTTGTGATGATGGTTACGTTGAACACTTTTTACCTTAAAATAATGTGATGTATCATGTAGTTGTTATATGTTTCGTTGTTTGATTACTTAAGCGGAATGAATAAGTGGGTCTAGTCAATGTTAAATCCGTGGAAGTGAAATATCCACCCTCTTGTGCAGTCCAGACGTTTGGAGAGGAAATGCCAAATCAAGTGTCAAAATCTGACAGCGGTTCGAAATCCTAAAATAGCCATAGTTTTGTTTTCAAAGATTGCATTTTACTATAACTAAACTCAGCAAACTGAATCGAGATAGAATTATATCCATCTAATTTCTTATTATCACGTTACTCTTTCCATTTTCATTCATCTTCATTAAAAACTGATTAGATTCCTGAAATTAACCTGCTGCTGAGATTAAAAACAGCTTAATAGGATAAAGCAACAATTTTTCAGAGGGTCGGGATAGCCTGGTTCGTAGGGAGTTGAATTCACATCCCTTGGGTTACGAGTTCGCCGACCGAAGACTCCTCGTGTGTGGGTGGCTGGGGCACGTATAAATCTGTCGTGGTCACAAAGTCATCCATGTCAAGAGTGCATGATGCACCACTGGGGGTACTGGTTCAGAGGTGATCGTTCTCTGGTTCAGGTCTAAATTACGATCTGCGGATGAGTGAATGAAATGCATGAATGAAGTCCGCCCCGTAAAAAGGGTTGTGACGTGTGTGTAGCTAAGTCGCACTCTTGGCCCTAGATGGCGCTACTGAAAAAACTAGAGATGCAATCTTGGCTTTAAATCTCTGACTTCTAAAGTCAGTGGGCTTGTAGATGACAAGTGCCATTCGAAGCAACAACAACAAGTTTTAAAGTTATGTCACAAATGTAAAACTAAGAATTCAATAATATTGTTTAATCTCGTCCTAGCTGGAGTCATATGAATTAAGGATATGGTTGCGAAAAGTAAACCCTCCCAGTTGAAGAGCGCAAGCACAACTAGTGCACGATGCCAGAGACTATTTCAGAAAAACTTATGTCTCCAAGGGTCACAAGAAATGCAATAACTACATCAGAATCATTTTTTATTACAAAGCTTACTGAATAGTAAACTCATAATGTAGCTTCTTGGGTAAGAAATAAAAAAAATTAGCATGAAAAAAAGACTAATTAATGGAAAACTCTGGATAGAATATAAAAAAGCATCATATGTTATGCAACAATGAGTAAAAAAATGTTTCAGTCACTTTGAAATAACTTGTACAATGTACTTACTTTGTAACGTTTACTTTGAATGAAATCAACAAGCTATCAATAAATCTCAACAGCACGTATGATTAAATTATTTTTACAATTTTATAATCCATATTTTGCCTCTACTGTAAGGATATCGAACACAGAAAATGAAATATCAGATTGCTAGGTTTATTGCAAGTTGTAGAGACACAGTGAAAAAAAATGCATGTCTTTGTGAATGATTTGTTTAGTTATATTAACGCCCCGTTTGAAGCAACACCGGGGCTATTTTGGGACGGACCTCGTAATTTTGAACCGCGGTCAGATGACGAGGACGACACCTGAGCTGGCACCCCCCTCTCCACACCACACCAACGGAAGGACATTTGGTCAGGACATATTTAACGTGCAACAGACCCCCTTACATGTCGATTCTTCGGTGGAATCGGGGCTCGAACCTGAAACCCTTCGGCTCCGAAGCCGAGACCTTACCACCAGGCCACCGCGGCCCCATTTTCGTGAATGAACAAGGCGGAGAGCAGAAATCAACACCGATATTTTTTTTTTTAGATTTTGGTGAAGTCTTAAGTTCATTGGAAGTTCTTGCATTCATGTTAAAAGCACTTTATCCATATATGTAATTAATTAAAATCTAGAAGAATCAAAAACTAATTTTTGCCAAAATCGTAAAAAAAAAAATTAAAAATTAGCATATTTAAATATTATAATACAAAATTTGCCAGAATTGTTGAGTTGTGAATCAAACAGCCAATTTACATAAGGATTTTCAAGCAAATTGTAAAACACAGGCGGAAATCCTGACTGATATTCTAAAATTTAGCCCTTAATGCGCTCATCCGATTTGAACTCAAACCGGAATTTGAACTTAAATCGTTAGTACACCGATTTACTTAAATCGGTGTACTAACGATTTAAGTGCACTACTGACTTAGTGAAGCAAATAAGCTTTCAAAATCTAACCACACTAAAAAAATAACAAAAATTCAGCCAAAATATTCATTTTTCCATTGAAATCTTCACAATATTCAGTTATAAAACCACTTGCGGTTATTCTGGCAAAGATCTCGATTAAAATTGAAATCCTTATGATGAAAGAGTTTGGAATATTATAAATTTCAATGATGAATAATTAGGAATTTTTTGGCATTTATATCGTTGTAATATTATTTTTGAAGTGACGGGCCAGCACGGTTGCGATATTTTCTAGCTTTAATTTTCAAAGCACATAATCATTATAAATGTAGGTTTGATGTGTTTTAAAGAATGAAAAAATGAATGACTGCTATTTTTCGTATCTATTAAAGTGAATAATAGTGAGTTTTTGGTATTTTTTCCTTTTTTTTTTTTTTTTTTTTTTTTTTGTAATATAATTTTTGAAGTGATTGGCTAAACACATCTGTAAGATTCTGAAGTCTAATATCTCAGAGATTGTAAGCAGTCTCTTAAGTGGAATGAGCATATAAGATCAGAAAAATGAAAGATTAAAACTTTTTTTAGTTGCCACGGTGAATAATAATAAATTTCTGGAATTCGTATCTTTTAATGCTATTTTTGAAATGATTGACCAATCACGTTTATAACATTTTGGTTTGTAATTCAAGATTACAAAAGATTGTAACCATTCTCTATATAGGTGATATGTACAAATAAAATCGAAGAAAGGAATGATTACGATTTCTTTAGGCTGTCAAAATGAATAATTATATATTTTTAATTTTTATATCTTTGTAGTGACAATCATTTGTAAAGCGACTTTTCAAACAGTGATTTTTAATTTAACCATACACTGTTATAACATTTTGATTTTGTAGCTGTAACTTGTCAAAGCTTATAATCGTCTTATATGCAAGCAGAATATGTTTAAATATCGGGAAAATGAATAAATGCTATTTCAAGCGGCCATCACAATGAATAATTGTGCACTTTTATCATGTGAGAACATGTTGTTTTGGTTTGAGGTATTTGAAGCCTCAAAATGAGTAGGCAACAAATTTTTGAAGCCTCAAAATACGTAGGCAACAAATTGGCGATTTATTGCTTTTGATGCATCAATTTTTCGCTTTTAGAGTTATTAAAATATTAGAAAATAATGCAAAAGGTTGTCACATTTGGCGATTTATCGCCAACTAAAGTTACAACTTGATTTCCAAATTTTTTATTTTTTATTTTGCGGGAGCTAAATTGCTGATAAATATGATTAAATTATTTTTTAAGAAAATCATTTAAAAATAGAAATTTAATTTGTAATTCAAAATTTAAGTCAATGGCAACGTTGTTATATTGTTTTAGTTTAGCGAAAGTGGCAACGCTGCTGTAATATTCCATGAAATAAAATAAACGTTAACGTACAAGTTTTTTGTGTGATTTTTTTAGGAAACGACGTTTTCGATTGTACGTTAAACAATGAATGAAACATAAACGCGGCGTCCTAAGCTTCCTCTCGATGAAGCCCTGCAAAGAAAAAAAGAAAGGGAACGAAAGAACCAACAGAGGCCCGAAACTAAAGAAAAAATTCGATTAGAACAACAAAAACGCAGAGCTTTGAAACGATAAAACCTTCAATCAATAAAAACGAATGATGAAAATTTAAAATTAGAAGCTGATCGAATTAAACATGAACGTAAAATAGCTTTACAACGGGAACGAAGAAAGCGTAAACATATGCAGGACCTTGCAGATTCTCAATCGCAACACTCAACTTCAAACACAGAACGTGTCTATTTGGATTTTGAATCACAACCGTCAACGTTCAAAGCAAAACGTCTCCGTTTCGATTCTGAGTTTCAAATATCGCTTTCTAGCTTACTCATCAAAAATTTCTATCCTTCTACAGAGAAGTTATGGAACAAGGCTCAATCAACCTTTTACCAGAACATCTCAGATGGTCCAATTCATCGATGCATCTGTTGTGACCGATTATGGTTTAAAAAAATCCATGTCTCGTCAATAAAAGATAGCATTACAAAACAAAAACATTTCTAAAGATGTCGTCGAAAGCATCTTTCCACGTCAAGTGGATGAAGGTCAGTTTTGCTCAACATGTATGAGCAATGTTCGACAAGGAAAAATTCCACCGTTAGCTGTATGTAATGGATTCAAATATCCCGAACAGCCAGAATGTCTTTCAAGTTTGAATGATTTGGAAGAACGATTAGTATTGTTACGTATCCTTTTCATGCAAATAAAAGAATGCAGTTACGATAGGCAGCTCGGTATTAATGAACTGCAATAAATGTTCCAATTGAGTTAAATCAAAACGTCGGAAAACTACCTAAAAATATTAACGACACAGCAATAATTCACATGAGACTGAAAAGGAGATTACATTTTAAAAGTGACTACATGTATCGCATCATCACTCCCCAAAAGGTGTTTGCTGCAGCTTCATATCTCATTAAGACATCACTATATCAATCACAAGACGTTTCTTTGGATTTGGAATGGTTTGAAAAATTTAAAAACGAATCTTTTGGTCTTGGTAATAATTGTATAGTTGAGATAAACGATGGTGACAATGAGGAAGAAGATCATGAGATTGACGTTATCTATTGAGAAAATGATCCGTTTGAATATTATCCTAATCCCGAATTGAAAACAGTTATTCAGGGAGATATTTCGACGAAGCTGGAAATTGCTTTAGCTTCTGGAGAAAATAAAGTACCTATTTCTTTGGTTTTTGATGATCTGGATGAAGAATTATCATATCCCAAAATATATTGTGGTAAATTTCGATAATTTAGTCGATCCAAACCTCCGACTTATGCCGAAATTGTCAAATCTGAAATACGTCGTTACGATAGAAGAGGATCTACACCACAAAAGGTTTTATGTAGTCATCAAAAATTGCTTCATCGATAATGTCAATTGCTTTTGAGCTGCGTATAAATTCAACTAAGACACAAAGTCCTGAATGAAGATCATATAACCGCTGATCTCAAATTCTGCTCATGTGCATAATTTACAACTTAAGAATTTGTTTATGAAAAATATTAAAAATAGTACCGCTCATTGGTCAAACAAAAAAAAGCCGTGTATGTGCTCAAATGAGATAATTTGGATTTCCATCCATTTTTCTGACACTGTCTGCTACAGCATCTGGTATTTATTCACGGAAATCGAATATTTACTGAATCTGAATTTCAAACAATAACCACAATTGCTCGAAATGACCTTATCAGTAAAGATCCTGTTATTTGCGCTATATTTCGAGACTGTTATTGGGACTGTATTTCGAGCACAAAATAAAAGAGTTGTGGAAAATTTTCAGCTGTAATGAAGGCCCTTTCGATAACTTTAAGATAAAGCACTTTTATCAGAGAACTGAATTTCAACAGCGAGGTAGCCCAAATTTTCACATTTTGTTGAGTCTTGAAGATGCACCACGGTATGATGGAACAAACACACGAGAGGTTGAAAGTTTCTTCGATAAACTAATTACATGTGCTGGAAATCATCCGTTGTTTATACTCCAGAGATATAGGCATACTTTTACTTGTAAGAAAAAATAACGAAGGAGCGATAACGAATACTGTCGTTTCAATATACCATTCTTTCCAATGGATCGAACTCATATTTTACTTCCATTAGCTATGGATGACGAGCAACGCGACCCTAAAACGTTCAAAATGGTTTCTGGAAATTTTAGCCGAGTTGAACAAAAAGAGGAAACCATTAAGGGTGCGACGTTTCAAGAGTTTTTACAGCACCTGAATATGTCATATAATGAATATTTTTTTGCTATTAGCTCTGGAATCAATCGCTCTTCGGTGTTTCTCAAAAGAAATGTGGACGATGTGTTAATTAACGATTACAATCGAAAAATTTTGTCTTTGATTCAAAGCAAATGGATATTCAGTTTGTGTTGAATGAATATGCCGTGGTAGCTTATTTGAAAGAGGAAATTTTATATAAAGATTTTAAGCAATTATACACTGCGAATCTTGATACAATACTAATCAATAGTAAAGAATTTATAGCCCATGAAGATTTAGATTTGAAGGAAGAGATGATGCAGTTGGAAAAATAAAGAATTGACGTGGAAGGTGACGCGAAATTGAAGAGGATTCACTCTTTGAATTTGAATCGGTATTTAACTATGACGAAAATTAATTATTGGGCGATATTTCTCTCGATATGAAGACATCTCATGGAAGATAATTTTCAATGTTTAAACTAGTTAATAAATATCCTGAGGAAAAATATAGAGGATTACTCAGAAACTACAACTTGAAGCAACGGGATTTCATAAATCATATGAAAAATCGTTTGAGAACAAAGACAAATGAACATTTATGTATAATGATTGAAGGAGCTGCCGGCAAAAATCATTTTTAATCGACGTTATCGTACAAACTTTGATAACAATATTTGAAAAACCTGACCAAGATCCAACTCAACCCACGGCATTTAAACTTTCTCCGACGGGTAAAGCCGCATCAAATATTAAAGGTGAAACACTTCATAATACCTTGGGAATAGGATTTTCAAAAGATTCTCATTTCAGTGCCACTAGCATCACCACCGAGTATGCTGTGAAATTTGTAAACTTGAAGTGCGTAATTATCGATGAAATATCCATGGTAGACGCAAACATGCACGAGAAAGTGAATGCACATTTAAAATTGTTTAAGGAAAATGATCAAGATTTTGGAAGACTTCACGTTTTTCACTTTGGAGACTTTAAACATCTACCACCTCTAAAGGATGCTCTCATTTTTAAACAGACAAAAGGTTTAAACCAGTTGAGTTTTAATGTTTGGCATCAAGTGCAATATTACGAATTGACTGAAATTATGCGTCAAAAGGATGACAAGGCTTTTGCCGAATTACTGAATCGAATTGGAATGGTAAATGTAACAGGCGAAGATGAAGAATTTTTGTATAAGAAGCCAACAACGCTTGAAAAAGCACCTAAAACGGCAACATTACTGTATCATTCCAATCGTGATGTGAATTTGGCAAATAAATTGCGGCTTAATTCCATCGATGGTGATATTGTGGAAAGTCTAGCATATGATTCTGTTTCAGGTACTGCCCCTAGGAAATCCAAAAGAAAAGTTCTTTTATAAGTGAAAAATTTTGATCAAACGAAAACGGACAACTTGGAATATGAAATTAAATTTAAAATAGGTGTAAAATATGTGCTGATTTATAATATTGATACTGCAATGATACTAATATTGATACTGGTCAATGGTGCCGTGAGATTGTTGCAAAAAATTAAAGTTTATTCGGTAAAAGGATCGAACAATAAAGAGGTGAAGCGTGTTTGGTTAGAATTTTTTAATCAAAAGGAAATTGGTAGAAAAAAGCGAAGACAGGTTGCTCGTTATGCTCTTCAAAAATTTATCAATTTAAACTGGACACCTATCGATAGCACGAAAAAAGTAATCCATCATAAAAATAACAATACAATCTGAGTCAGTCAAAACCAGTTTCCACTTATTCTGGCTGAAGCAATGACAATCCACAAATAACAAGGAGCAACCTTTCAAAAAGGTGCAATATGATTTAAATCCAATTTAACACGACCTCTGCGATATGTTGCATTGTCGAGAGTCACAAGTGCAAAAGGGCTGTTTTTTTAGGTGAATACACGAAACCACCACCTCCATGAGAAGACGTCAGTGCAGGTCGGGTATTCGTGAAAGAATGAGCTCTCGCGACTATGGGTTGAGTTGACGGGCCGAACAGGGGCTTATCCTCGGTAATGGAAGTCTGCTGAGAGCCTAGCAGTCAATCAGTTGCCATTATCAGCTGCGATGCGCTATGGAAATGATCTGAAGGCCTATTCTCTTGCTTAAGTACGATTATCCATGTAGTAGGAGGAAATGAGGTGGGGAGCTGCCGTCTTTTATAGATTTTCAAACCAGACACGTGATAAAAAAATGTTCACACATGATAACTCGAAATTTGGGATAGCAGATTTTCAATTTTTTTTTTTTTAAATTTTGTTTTTGCATTAAATGATTGGCCAAAAACGGCTGCAAGAATTAGATTTTGTAGTTTAATATTTCAAAGATTGCAATCGTTCTCTATATAAGCGAGATGTGTATATAAAATAAAAAAATGAACGATTACAGTTTTCTTAGACTGTCACGGTGAAAAATTAAGAATTTTTGATATTTATATCAGTGTAGTGATGTAGATTTTATAACGATTGGTCAAGTGTGGTGGTAGCATTTTAATTTTGTAGGTATAAGTTATCAGATTGTAATCTTCTTGTATGAAAATGGGATGTACATGAAAGATCGAGAACATGAATGACTGCGATTTCTCGTAATTATGAATAATAATAAGTTTTTGGTGTATTTTTATTTTGCAATGAGATTTGAAGTGATTGGCCAAACACGGTTAAAAGATTTTGATTTTGTGTTCAAATATCTCAAAGATCGTAATCGCTTTCTTTTTAAGTGGAATGTGCATATAAAATCGGGAAAATGAATGATTACTTTTTATTTAGATTGTCAAGATGAGTAATTATGAATTTTTAATATTTATATTTTTGTACTGATTGAATTCTGTAGTGATAGTAATTTTTGAAATGACTGCCCTTGCAGATTAGAACATTTTGATTTTGTAGATATAATCTTTCAAAGTTTGTAATCACCCTGTATATGAGATGGATATGTATGAAAGATCGGAAAAATGAAATCCATAGACTAGTTGTAACTGTTTATTCATCGCTATGTATCCACATGAGCATACATAACTATGTACAACACACAACTACAGTGTTTCTCATACAACAACAACAGCCGAGATGATGAAGCAGGTGTGTTATTTCTTCGTGGGGGGATGACAGCAGAGTTCTGTCCATGATTCGCCAGCGGCAGTGTCTTTGTCACCCCCCTGCATCGACTAAGAATTCACAAAGCTGAGAAAAGACTAGCACACTCACCTTGTTTTGGGAATAAAATCAATATCCAGCAACGGGATATGGAATACATCATATACAATGTACAATGTTTTTTGGATTTTTTTTTTGAATTTTTATGCTTTTCTTATAGACAAAAGGACACAGGAGATTTTTTAACAAGGTACCCCAAAGATTAGAAAATTAAGTAATGACTTTTGATTTTTTTCCTTCCTTTTTTATTTCATTTTGTGGTTTTGATTCGAACTTGAATGTAGGATGAAATAGTGTTTGATTTTCGAGATGTGTCTTATAAAATTCGACATATATATATTATTCTTGTGCGTTTTTACCTGCTGGATATTAAATAAGGGAAAACTATTCGCCAGAAGAAAGATGAAACGATATATACAAATAAGATAAATATTGTAAATTACATCCAGTGAAAAAAGTGTTCCAAATCTACAGTTGCCGCCTTTTATTTATAAAGTTTTGCCATAAGCAGATCAAAATGGTCACCAAAGACTTTTTGAAATAAACTCTGCACCAAATATACAAGAAATAATGGTGAAAGATACAAAATTATACTTAGAAAAAGAAAAACACTGTTTCATGAAAAATAAATATTTCATTTTATTTATATCTTCTTATATTATTATAATACTCTAATTCGCGGGGAGGCAGGGGGAAAGATTATACTGCAAAAAGTAATGCATAATATGTACAAATTATAATTTAAAAATTATCAAAATTAAAATGAACAAAATCATTAAAGAAAAAATAGATACTTTATGTTTAAAATTATAAATGTAGTGTAAATATATAGTTATAATATATAAATGGGTTAAATATTTATTTATGCAGAGTTTTTATGATAAAAATAGGTAAATAAAAGAAGTGAAGAAAGAAAATATTAAAAAAATCTACTTAGAATGGCAACAATTTAAGGGTTGATTCATTTACTCTATTATCCTGGTTAATTTGACAAAAACGGAACAATGATTAATTATGGAGCGTGCCGATATCACAATTTCTAGTCATAATAAACTATGACTATTTAAGTTCTGTTTCTCGAAATTTAATTTTCTTATTCTATTCAATTTTGATTTTGCATTAAATATTTTGAATAGCGACATTATAAATCATCTGAGAATTTTTTTCAATCGTTTAAACGCCATTTATTTTGACTATTTACACAATAACTCTATGTCTGTTTTAAATATCGTTTTTTTTTTTTTTTCAATTAAGCATAAAATTGTAAACAATCTATACACGAAAGCTAAATTTTCTCCAAATTAAAAGGCGGTGTAGAATTTGGCGATGGAGTTTATTTGGTAACCATTTTGATTAAAAGAATGTATTTATAACAGAATAGAGCCAAAAACCGGAAAGGAACCACACAAGCGTATTTAGGAATGAGCCACGAACCTTTATAATTTACAGTTATGTACATTTACACAGAAAATTAACATTTTTACATTTATTTGGAAAGTCGAATGGCCCCTTTCTAAAATAAACAGAAAGGTTTGCGACTTCTGGCGTCGTTAAAATTCGCCATTAATATAATGAAGAAATCTGAGAAAGTGGTATTCATTTTCATCATTGATTATTTAACTAGTGATGTTAAAATAAAGTACATGAAAAATGTTAAATACATATATGAACAATGCTAACTGTACAGTTTTTGATGATTTTATAGGAAGAAATTCATAAGATCTACAGTTTTTAAGTCATTACAAATAAAGTTAATATTTTCTTAGCTGTGGGGCACCTCGTATTTATACATATGGCAACAGTAGCTCGCCTTTGCTCGTATAAGAGTGAATAATAATAATATAACATTTATAAATATAACAACTTGTGGAGCACAAATATAGAGAACTGTTCATAGTTATATTAGCATGATATATGACAAAAACAATTTAACAGATTTTATTTTATAATAATTCAGTAAATACATAGGATTCCAAACATATCACTTAAACGAAAAATAATTAGAAATTCTTATTTGGAATGCGAATATATATATATATCTCTCTGTGACCAGCACAAAGAATTCATAAATAAAATAAAATTTTGATTTAGATCAAAGCTACAAGAAGATACATTTCCTTTTATTAGTGAACAGCCATGCACTACAAAGTTCTTAGAAATGGAAAAAAAAACTAACCAGGTTTGTTTGTTTTTTAACAATTTTGTTATTCATTACAAGTATAAAGGATCTGTAATAAAATTTATTTGTTTATTTTGCAACTTATTTTTCACTATACAAACAAATGATTCATTGCAAAGCAAAAATAAAATCTAATAATTTTTTAAAACATATATTATCTCTTGTAGAGAGGAAGGATCCTTGTAAATGAAAGAATAAAGCTTTTTTTCAAAAATCTATGAGTCATTGTAGTAATAAAAGATTCATAGATATAAAAAATAAAATGATTTTGACACCAAACAATAGATTTTTCTGACTTTATACTCCTTAATGATATACAATAAATAACAGATTCATATAAATGGAAGCATCAGCTTTTTTATAAGTTATTATTAGTAATAGATATCTTTGATAAGACATATTTAAAGTATTAGCAATGGATTAAAAAATATATATTGGAAAAATGGCTGCTTTAATGGTAATTTAGGAATGTCTACTAAAGTGTTCTATTTTTTTGTATAAGCATTCAGAATATATTCTACAACTTTCATACAAGAAACAATAGTTCAAGAAAATAGAAGAAAAACAATACATTGAAACAAATATCATTATCACCTTCACTAACGAAATTTATTATAATAACGTTTGTAAACTACAAACATTAATATGAAGGTTTCATAGAATTATTTTGTTTCAGAAGTTAAAATACCAAATAAGGAAATAAATTGAAGGGGAATATTATATTTAAGTTTTTCACATTAGTAAATCTACATGAAATTTTGAAAATCCAAGTGTTTGGATAAATTCAATTGCTACATAATTTACTACACAGAAAACAGATACTATGTAGCTATTTTTTCGGTTTTTATTAGTGTATAATATAATAATTTAAAAAACATATCTCAATTTAAAAGAATTAGGTGTTAAGAAATAAATTTCTCATAATTTTGTTATTAGATCATATAACCATTATTACGTGATAGGAAAAATACACAAAGAATATACTATTTCGAATAAATGCAAGCTTTAATGAAATTTAATTTATGAGTTATCTACTATAGATAAGAGAACGTCATAAATTGAATTAGTTTTTCACTTAATCAAACATATTAATCCAAAAAAGAAAGTCACTTGTGAACAGCATAGAAATCGTAGGTGTTTCATCTAATATCTAAGGTTAACAGTAAATATACGATTTCAAGTAGTTTGTGGATTTTAAGGGCTATTTTTTTACTTCTAGCTTCAAAGAATAGAAAGAAAAAAATGTATTTACAAAATTAAAATTATAAGCAGAGCTCAGAGACATTGTGCCACATAAAGTTCAGCTAGCAGTAAAAAATTGCCAAGAGATAAAACATTTTTTCTTTGAATATTAGACGTCATATGTATCAAAACACAGCAAAGACTAATGAAATTCGTTTTCCAACATCAATATTATGTAAAAACAGAAACAATGTAAAAGGAAAAATAATTTTGAAGTTTAAAAAGCATTTGAGCAGGGGTGAGTTCTTTTCTTTTGCTAAAAAACATCTATGTAATGTACAATGATTCAACAAAATTATTTTCATTAAACATCGAAAATTAAATTAGAAGTATAAAAACAGAGTAAATTTTTTACACGAATAGGAAACTTATTCTTCTTTAAATGTGTTCTCCAACCTCTACATTTAACAATTAATAACCCTACAGTTATTCAAGTATAAGCTGAAGTAATAAAAATATTGCACAAAAAATATAAATTTAAGAATGAATAATAATTTGGGGATATTTATTAGATTTTATATTGAATTTAATTCTATAAGATAGTATAAAAACTTTTTAAACACTCATTTCAACAATTCGTTGCTTTTACAAGTAAAAAAATTACAATGATAAATATGTGAACGACAGATAAACATTATATTCTTAAATATTTGCTCTAATTTTAGGAAGTATTTTAGCATAATATTTATTTACATATACAGAAAATTAAATTTAAAATAATTCTGTTCGAAAAAAATTTAATACCAATAGAATAATTATATTGAAAAAATTATTATTTGAATATTGTAACTAAAGAAAAAAACTGAATGATATATTTGAATATTGTTAGCTTAAAAAAATATTCATAATTCGAATTGCTTTTGAAATTCAGCATATCAAGGACAATTTTCAAAAATGCCACTTTTATTTCTTTATTTTTAATTAGTTTTTTTAAAAAAAATACCGACAATAAGCAAATTTTTTTTCAGACCACTTTTATTTACAAATTTTAATAATTATTTACAATCGGCTTTCATTTACTATGAGAGAAAATATGATTTACCGTATACAATTTTCTTTAAAATTTATTCATCCGCTGAAAGAATAATCGCTATTTACAATTATTTTCTTTTTGCAATGATATATTATTTAAATAAAAAATATCGTTTGCTTTAAAATCAATTTTTTTGCATTCTTGTTTGCGTTTTATCGTAAAAAAAAATTATCGTTTGCTATTTTTATTCCAAATGAATTTATCTTTATAACTTTATATGCCACTTATGGCAACCAAATTTATCGTTTGGTCTGAAAATAGCGTTAGCTATATTATTTATAATGTCAAAATTAAAGCACTGAAAGCATTATATTTTATATGAAACAAGGCCCGATATATTATAGTTATAATAAACATTTATTTTAAGAATAATTACGATTTTAAAGCTATATATAAGATGTAATGTATAGCAAACTATTAGTCATGCCCTTAAATTTAAAAATTAATCAAACACTAAGAATTAAAGCATATATCCGATAAAGTACTGAAGTTATTAGCAAATGAAATGAAAAAAAATCAGATATTCTCAGACAATATATAGAGTTTTGATTTTTATTGTTTTGGACAGTTCCCAACATACTTGCAACAAGTGCAGGGTTATTAACATGAAACATACACATACAAATCTCTAAACTCTAAATAGAAATTTTGAGATTTTTTTTCTCGAGGGACAAAAATACAACATCTGAAGTTAGGAGGGGGACAAAAAATGTTTCAAGGAGGCTTTAAAAACAGCAAATGGCATGGATTTAATAATTATATATATTATGTGAATATATATATATTT
>JAPMOR010094648.1:2498-16590 GCA_026543865.1 Argiope aurantia | reverse complement strand
TCTTGAATTAATACAGACCTCTGTCTGACATAAGAGGGTAAACAGTTCTTCAAAATTAAGCAAATGTCCTTTATAAGTCTTAAAGGGATATCTTTTGGCGAGTTTGATGGATGACTCTCAAACTCCACCGAAATTGGGAGCATATGGTGGGATGAAATTCCAACTGATGTTTCTCAGAATTAAGAAATTTTGTACAGGCAGGCCTTGGACTAATTTGAATAATTGCTTTAGATAATTATCTGAACCTATGAAATTCGTTCCATTATCTCACAGAATATCAGTGAGGTGACCTCGTCTTGCTACAAATCGACGAAGTGCGGCTAAAAATGCGTCGTTGACATATTGGATACGAGTTCCGGATGAACTGCTCTAGTCGCTGTGTATGTGAATAAACAAAGGTAAGACTTGAATTGGGTAGCTTTTCTGAGATGCTGACATTTTGTGACTAACGGTCCTGCGAAATCTACTCCAACTCTTTCAAACGGGCGAGATATTGTTATTCGAATACTTGGTAAGTCTCTCATCTTAGGGTTCGCATTTACGGAAGTAGTTTCCAGCACGGAGTTTGGCTCAACTAAGTTAGCGTCTCTAAGGATGATACAAGAGGATGAAGGTCTTGTTTGATACATGCATGACAATTCCCCTAATAAGATGTATCTTTGAGCTGCTCTGGAAAAAAATCCTCGAGTAGCACAATCGGGTGGATTGAGTTTACCAGGAATGTGATACCAATCAAACATTGAAGTTAAATTTAAGATATTGTTAACCCAATTTTGAACGAAAATGTTCCCTTTTCTTGGGGGTTTATTTGGGATTATTCAGGGGTTGGCAACCTATTGAAAAGGAAGAGCCACAAGCAACAATTTACAAAATTTCCCAGTTTGTAAAGAGCCACTAAAAATTTTCGATTTAATATTATAGTATTTGTTTATATATATTTGATTTTTTCATTCAAAATGAAGGCTTTAAATACCGAATAATCTTTATTCTGTGGATGTTGAATTGTCAGACATCTAGTGGTTTGCAGCCGAGTAACAAGACCACAAGACAAAAGTAATTACCCATGTTTCTTAGCTGTTATCTGGATTATAAGATTTTCACGACAGTACTCTTCCTCCTCTTCCAACAGCTGCTGGATGGATGGCATATGCCATGTTCTAGCATGTTGGCGAATTCCGCTTCGGCGATTTTTAATTTATCTGGAGCCACTCTACGAATTTTGGATGCTATAGGTGCATCCTTTGTAATAATAGAGTGGGTGACGTTATGGTCGACATTAGCTTTATTCTTCACTATTTTTTCAGAAGATAAGCTTTTGAATTCTCCTAACAGGGGAATGTATATCTGGATCAAGACTATTAATATCGAGGGGTGTAAAAAATGAAGATGGGCCTTTAATTAATTTAGTTGGAGCTGATAATAATGTAATCAAACGCTTTAGCTTAATATCGACCAGTAGTCCCTGAGTTTTAAGAAAATACCTGCCAATTATTAGCTTCGAGACGTCCGCTATGATTAAATTCCACGAGAAACATCTTCTGAAGCCTAATTCTAAACTAATAAGTCGTTTGCCGTAAGTTTTAATTGAATTTGAATTAGCGGCATAAAGTTTAAAATCAGATGGAGATAGTTTATTCGATTTTGGTGGCGGAATAACGGACACATCAGCCCCGGTATCGCTAAGATAATGTTTTCTGCTAGATTTATCAAAAAGAAAGAGACGTCAATTTATTTGGCCGTAATCATTGACCTCTTCAATCAACCGGCCCGTTAGTTTCCCCGAACTATTTTCAGATGTATGGAACTCGCATGGCTTATTACATTTACGGGAATTCTTACCGAATTTATGATGATACCAACATAATGTGCAACAAGAAGAATTCAACCTTGAACGACCTTGATTTCGAAAATTCCCAGATTTCTTTTGAGACCTACTTCTCGCTCTAAAATAGTCGAATTTTCGTGTTAATTCTGCAATGCTAGTTTCCAGAGAATTGATTTTTTCATCCTTAGTGATATTTGGCTCGGAGGTTCTATTAACAGAATATATTTCTGTCGAACTATAGATATTGATGATCCTATCAGCCATTTCTGTGATTTTATCTAATGAAGCATTGCTTATAGATAATATGGTTTGAAGTTGTTGCGGCAAACGCTGTAGCCAAATAGATTTTAGCACTTCTTCGGAAATGGAATTTGTGGATAAACCTTTCATATATCGTAATAAATCGGATGGGAGTTTATAAGTTTCGAAGAGGCTGTTAACTGGTTTATAAGCTTCACCACAATTCATATCAAAACACAAATATAGATATTTAAATCAATGGGAGAATTGGCTTTGGCTTTGCATGCCTTTTGAAAGTTTGATTAAATTTGGCTTATAGCTTGTTGTTTTAAGTTTCAAACACAACTCAAGATTTTTACTTGTTAGTGCACTTCTAAATTTACTTTTTATTATATTCATGCAAGAGAAAGCTTCCTCACACGAATATATCGACCCGAAGATCGTCAGCACTCCATATGCCACTCCATATATCACCTCACTCTAGCATTCTGGAAGGCTATTTCATGTGTCGAATAGGAGGGCTTCAACTCGCGAAATTTCTTCTGAAGCTGTGCACTTGTGCTCCGATATGTGCATGCATTTTTGGACCTCCAACTCTTTCCAACTTGCTCTTGAGACCTGTGACCTTTCCACTCCACAAGTCTTTGGTTTTTAAATCTAGCAATTGTATTTGAAACGACCCAGCATCAATTCCAATTGACTCAATGTTTATCTCATTTGTATGTATGTTGAGAGGATTTACTATGAACGCGAGTGCATTTTTGTTTGTTTCGAATTGCTCGAATCTCTCAGCGAATCGATCCTTCATGTATTTTAAAGTTATGCTGAAGTAATTCGTGTCAATAGTTGCATTAGTCTCATCGCGATATTGCTTCAGATTTTTAAAAATGAAGCAATTTACAGCTCTCCATGTCTTCAACAAAAAGATGTAATTTTTTTTCGAAACAAACTACTTCTTCAAGCAAGGCGTATGTAGGTTGCCCTTTCCTTGCAGTTTTAGATTTAGTTCCTTTAGTTTCATTCCCATAATAGAAGCTACTGAGAGATTAGGCAGTTAAAAATATATTTTCTTATTTTTTAAGGGTTTTGATAATAAATTATTAATTTTTCGTATGGAACTGGAGAGCCGTAACTTTACATCAAAAGAGCCGCATGCGACTCGCGAGCCCTAGTTTTCCGACCCCTGGTCTAACTTAATATGATTGTTGAATTTGTCCATAAATATCGCTCTTTTAATGGGAGAGATAATGCTTTTTCAATGCCAGTTATTAGCTCAGCAAATAGAAGTGCTCCGCAATGTTCGAACTTTGGGATTGTAAGCTGTTTTATAGGAGCAACACGAGTTTTGGCACTTACGAGAGATACTTGATTCTGTCTCGATTTCAAATATACAACGGCCGCGAATGCTTTTGTAGATGCATCGCAGAAACCATGTAATTGGATGTCAGAATTATTGTCGACTCCCAAGAATCGAGAGACTGAAATTAAGTTTAGATTATATGTTTGTTGTTTAAATTTAGTCCAAGTTTCCAAATTGCTAAGAGGAACAGGATCATCCCAAGAGGCTTCCGATTTCCATAGTTCTTGCAGCATAATTTTTAATATGATTACAAAGGGCGAAAACAATCCCATTGGGTCGAATGTTTTAGCAATAACGGAGAGGAGTTGTCTCTTTGTATTTACGTTTTCTTCATCAGCAATTCTAACTTGAATTGAATCCATTAAAAGGCTCCAAAAATTATCTAATACTTGCTGTTTTACTTCTTCATCGCACAACGAATGTATAGATTCTGTGGTAATAGGGACTTATCAAAATCTTGCAAAATAATTTTAGGGCTACTAGACCATTATCGAAGACTAAATCATCCCGATTTCATTAGTTTTTGAATTTCGGTGAAAATTGCTTTAGCTTCTTCTTCAACATCGGCTCTGCGAACAAATCGTCTACATAAAAAAGATTTTTACCATAATGTGTAACGATTGGAAAAATGTGTTCCTTTTCTACATACAACTGTTGCAATGTTCGGAAAACCAGAAAAGGAGCACAGGATGTCCCGTAAGTTGCAGTTTGAAGTTCGTAAGAGATTAAGGGATCTGGTGAAGCTGATCGCCAAACGATTCTTTCATATTTGCGGTCATCATCGGCAATTAGAATTTGACGATACATCTTTTCGACGTCGGCTGAGAAAGCTACATGGTAGGATCTAAATTTGGCTAAATGAAAGAAAATCTCAGTTTGTAGATTAGGTCCTATCATCAGGATATCATTTAATGATTTATCATTACTAGTTTTAGCCGACGCTTTGAAGTCGACACGACATTTAATGGTACTTGAGTTGTCATTTTAAATCATATGATGCTGGATGTAACAATTAGGTGATTCTTTCTCCCTGTCAACCGAAATCGCCTTATAAATGGCCAAACAACAAGTATTCATTCATGCATTGATTAAATTTTTCTTTCAATTGTGGTTTTTGATTCAGTCTATTTTCTGAGGCATAAAGTAAATGCATAACTCTTTCCTTGCTTTCTCCAAGAGTGTTGTCCTCTTTGAATGGAAGGGTGACTATAAATCTGCCTTCATCATTTCGACGAATCGATTGTTGATATAATTGCTTAAAATGATCGTATCTTTTTTCGACTGGGACATTCGAAGGGATTTCTACATTTGACCAGAATTTATTTAACTGATTACACAAAGTTGAACGAACAATTGATTCAGGCATTTGTGAAGTATAGATTTTTTCCCGTTAAGATATATCCCAGTTTAGTCGCAATTGCAGTTGGAGTTCCTGAAGGTCCAGTTATGGGAAGCCCATCCAGGAGGAGTGCATAAATGTCTGCACCGAGCAAAATATCAATTTGTTGCGAAATATAAAAATTTGGATCTGCGAGTATAAGATTTTCCAAATGAGGCCAATGTTGAATTTGAATATCAAAATTTGAAAGAGGTGAAGTCGCTTTATTTATAACAAGAGCTTTAAGATTAAATGATTTAGATGCGAAATGAGGAGTGAGTTCTATCTGACAACTACATAATGAAGTTTCTGCATTAATACCATTAATGCCGGTTAATTTATGATTTGCATTCTTTAATGGTAAATTGAATTCCTCCGATAACTTTTTTAAAATTAATGATAGCTGTGAGGCATTGTCAATTAAAGCTCTGCATTCCATAAATTTCCCTGAGTGATCTTTCACTTTTATTACGGCCGTTGAGAGAAGAACAGAACTATTTTACTGATTCATTTGCAGTTGAAATCCATTAGAAACAGCTAAGACATTTGGATTACTTTCCGTCTCAGTTGGAAAATTTACTTTATAAGCAACGTGTGATTTCACTCTTTGCAAACATTACACCAGATATTTATTTTGCCATTATCCGTCTTATATTTTTTGCGAAAGTAGTCCTTACAACAAATTCCTTCTATTTCTTTCAGTCGGTTTTTGATTTGCATTTGATTGAAAACAGAATATTTATAAAGCGGGTGATTTGAATATTCCTGGCACAAAAATCAAGAAAAAGAATCCCTTTTTCCCCTCAGTTACGTTATGAACTATTACTATTTTTTGTTTGGTCGACCCTCCTTTGACAAAACTGGTCTCCCCTTTCAGTCTGACTACATTTTCGGCCATCTGGAAAGGATTTCTTTTCAGCGGTTAGGTCCCCCCTTAGTTGTTTATGTTTAGCTGAGCTACTACTGTTCTAAAGATCTCACCACGTGTCGGAAACGCATCAGAGTTCAAGATCAAATCCCGGCGGTCAATTATTTCCTCGTCCAGTTTTGAAACGTAATTATTGATTATAATCAATTCAGTTAATTCATTTACTTCTAAACTCAAAACACTTAAATTTCTAATATATTCATTACAATTATCCAGAATCTCGAATAACAATTTAGATGAATTTGCGTTTTGTATTTTTTAGATTAAACAACTCATTAATCTGGCAATCAGCTAACTGATTTTTGTTTTTAAATCTTTCGCATAACAATTCCGAGCAATTTTTTAGATATTCTTCCCGAATTGCGAATTCAGGAATTAATTTCCCGTTGAAATAATTCTTTGAATAATATCCATTTTTTCATAAAAATGCGGCAATTCAAGTTTAGGCAATTTTTTTTTTTTTTGGATGCCTGTATTTTGGTATTAGAGCAATCAGCTTGACTTTCTTGTTTTATTTTTAGGTTCAGTGTTTTCTGAAATCACGGCACAATCGAACAACACATTCTGAATTTCCAAATATTTTTCAAGTTTCTCTTCAGTATCATTAACATTTAAATTCGAAAATGAATTTTCTAGTTTTTGCTCATAAATACTCACTTTCGCTTTTAGCACATTGAGTAATGCTTCTGAACTATCTGCATTTTCAACAGCATTTTTAATTCTCTCCTCAATTCTCTCAATTTCTTTACAGACATTACTGAAATTTTGAATTGCTTTTAAGATTTTCGATTTGAAAGTCATTGTCCATAGGGCTCTGTGGCTAACGACGGACCAAAAATTCCTTCTGCAGTGCAGCGGACTGAGATACGATTAACCCAAGTTTCAAATGCAATGAAAATCTCATCTGAGAGAGCATAATACTAAGAATACGGATGATTTCTGCACATGTGCAAGATCTCGACACTTAGAATTTCAGTTGAATTATGGATATTCTGACGTAAATATTCATTTTATTAAATATAAAAATTGGACGCATACGTAGTAATTGTAGAATTACATTGGAGAATAATGATAAAAAAATATAAAAACGAAAGAAGAATAAAAAACGATTCCATCGTTTCGAGCTTGAGACCGTCATAGCCGATCGCTCTATCCATCAGGCCATTCATTCTTCGAGCGGCGCATAGATCTAAGACTCTTAATACGATTTAAAACTTCTAGTTTCAAATGCGATGAAAATCTGCTCTAAATGCACAATGCTAAGAATACGAATGATCTCTGCGAATATGCAATTTCTCGAACCCTAAAATTTCAATTAAATTTATAAATATATTAACGTAAAATTATATTTTATAAAGTGTGAAAATGAGTCGAATTCAGAGAAATTGTGAAATGAGCATGGAGAATAGCAATAAAAAAAAATTATAAAAGTGTTCGTCGGTTTCCACTCGCAAATAAAATATCATTAAACGCCCCTGATTAAAATTAACTGATGGACGCTGATTACAGTGATTATCCAATAAATATATTAAACCATGTTTGCCTTAAATTTAATTGTTTGATTTAATTAATACTATAGATATTGTAAAAGGTCATAGAAATTTTTTCCTCCACTTACTTTTTAGAAAATATATTTCAAATGTTTTCGCTTCACACAGACACTTGCTGAAATTTACACTTTTATATATTTAATTTACAATAATAGTTGATTTATTTTTTTAATTTGAACTTCTGTCAATGTGATGGCAACAGGTTGAGAAAAGCTAATTTTTTTTCCCATTGACGTGCTCTTGCAGATTAAATTTTATTTTTATTTTGTGCGAAATACATTATTGAAAAATATAGTTAAAATATTTCTTTAAAAACTTGTTAAACATCGGAACTTAATTTGTAGATTAAAGCATTGATATCATTAAAAAGAAATTTTTTGAGTTTTATCTTAATGCAAAAATCAATTTTGTGCTGTAATTTTTCGGAAGTTATAGCGCTCTAATTTTTAGAAAGTGTATCCATTTTTAAATCCTGTTACTCCTTAATGTAATAAATTATTATATGTATAGGGATCAGTGTTAGAGAAATTAATTAATATTAGATAACAAAAACGTATATTATTTTGTTGTGTTGGCGATTCCAGAACATAAAGTGGAGACAATTTAAAAAATTTCTAGTAAATACCGAAAATACCGGTATTACAAAATTGTACAAATTGCTCAAAATACCGGTATTCGGTATTGCAATCCCTAGTAATAAATTATTGAATGTATAAGGATCAATGTTAGTAAAATTAATTAATATTAGATAAGAATGTTATCTGTAATGCGCATAAACAATGCTGAATGAGAAAGTTTTTGTATTAGTTGAAATTTAAACACTTTCGTTCTTCAAGTTCCCATTTTTGTTGAGATTACTGAAAATTAAAAGAGATGCATTGCATAAAAAGCGGAATAGTATAAGGTTTTTAGAACAGTAGTAAATGTTACTTGTCCAATAGAATTTGAAGTTACATAGGCTCTTGTGAGTAAACGATCAAGAACAAGCTAAGTAAATTTAGCAACCATAAATCTGAATTATAAAATTAAGTTGGTTACTACTTTCATAAAAACTTTTAAAAAATGCTTTTTAATGTGTATTAGCATTTGTGAAACAATATATTTTACAACTGTTTTTCTTCAATTCTTGGTTATATAGAAGTAATCATTATTTCTATTTTGAAAAAAGTAACGTTCCTACCAAGTTATTTAATTGAACCTCTCAAACTTTTTTTAAAATTTTAGTTACATACAAATGAACAAAAATTGCGGATAAGCTTTCAGAAATGCAGAACAGTTTTGACTATGCTGAATGTCAGAGACAGAAATTTTTGCAGTTAATTTACTCTTTCTTTCTTTATTTATTTTTGTTAAATGTTAATGACATATAATGCATATTGGGAAATATTGAAAAAGAATTATTTAGAAATTATATTCATTTTTTTAAAAATTTCTAATGCCTTTTTATTATTTTCATATTATTCTTTTATGTAGCCGTTTAGATGGTGCATTTAAATGTCGTTTCCGGTACATTGGATTATGCATAGTTACAGTAAATAAGCTAGAAATCGACAGTAAATAAGCTAGAAAATGAAGTAATATATTTCAGATTTGAAGGAATTTCAGTAGTTATCAACATTTTCTTATTGAAAATATGTTTTTTCCCCCTCCTGAGAATTAACCAGTAGCTGTTTTTAAGATTATTAATATGATTCCTATCATTTATTTTAGCCAGCCAAAAAGTTTATTATTTTGCAAAAAAAAAAAAAAAAAAAAAATATTTAAACAGCTTTAACGTAAAAAAACATTAGCTCATTTCAAGTATCAGCTTGTGGAATATATATACATAAAAACATACATACATATAGAGAGAACAAAACATTATTGATATCCATTTAAATTTAAATTTAAAGCCCTTTCTATGTTCTTTTTTTTTTTCATTTTGTTAAATAAAGTTAAACCGTAAGAGATATAAAGATTAAATCCTCATAAAACATAAAATTATAATTCATTTTATTAACTTAAATTTGTATTATGCACATCAGAATTATAATTTTTATAAATGTCCTCCGTGTGGAAAAATTATAAACGTATTCCTTTTAATAAATACATTTTTAAAGCAAATTTCTCACACTTTATATTTATTATTTTTAACACTCGTCTGAAACGTGGTAAGGGTCATCAGCATTTTTCTCAAGGAAGTTTCGTTTCGTTATCAAAGACAAGGAGTGAGTTAATTACCATTTGGGGTACATTGTAAAATTGCTAAATCATACATGCAAAGAAAAATTTATAATGTGGTAGCCTTTCTTGACACTTGAAAGGAAAGGGGGAAATTTATTGAGCGCAAATGCCATACAACCCTTTGCTGTGGTGGCTGAGAGCAGGTGTATGACCGAAGTGGTTAAAATGCTTTTGGTGGTTGAGAATAGGCATACGACCGCAAAGGGTTAATTTCACCAATTTCAGTTGTAAAACAGAGTATATTATTTTCTTTAAAAAAGTTTTGAATGTTTATTTATAAATTCTGTTTCTTTATTTGCTTGAAGTTTCTCAGGTAGTCATTCTTTAAAAATCTTTTTAAATGCTTCAGTGTTTCTTTTAATCGGTACAGTCCAAGCATATTTACTAAATAATCACTTAATAAATAAATCACTTAATAATAATATTTACTTAATAAATAATTAACACCACGTTATATTTATTAAACGGTTTGATAATTAATAAATGAGATTGCCATTGGTCATCTTTTTGAGATGCATATATATTTCTCTTAACCCTCTGGGTGGTTTCATTCTACGTGTGAAACTTCTGAAAAGCGAGGGATGTCAGACTAGTAATGTGTCGTAAAATCGCATTGGTTTCCCCCAAACGTCATGTGGAGTCAAGAGTCCCTAAGGCTAGGAACAAGTTACCGCTCATTCAAGTCAAATTTTATTGCTTTCGTTTATTTTGCATGGCTGCAAAAGTCAGAGGGTTTCTAAGAATAGTGAATGGGAAGTCTGTTTTGTTTCTTTTTAACCCCGATCCCTGATATAACACTTTGCGAATCGTTGTATATATATGTGTGTGTATATATAGAGAGAGCAATCATTAAGAGTGCCATATACAGAGAAAGAAACCCGATGTCGACGAAAGCGCCACCTATCGATGGGGGGGGATAAGGCGGTGACCAAACTAATGACGGAAGAGGCTTAAATGGTTTGATTGACAAGCCGAATAACACCCAACAAAAAAAGAATTCCTAGTCCCCAGGAGATATTGCTGCGTGAAGAGTGTGACATTCAGAAGGTCAACCGACCCACCGAACTGGCCCCAATAAAACTTTCCCTTACTCTTTCATAAACTTTTGACTTTCAATAAACTTTTGACTTTTTTTTTTAACTCAATCCTCTGAATCTTATTCGATGCACATGGGACTCGGAATATTCTCTACTCTTTTTAAAATGTTTGTATGTATTTTTTTTTGTTTGTTATCAAAAACAGATTGATATTAATTGTATTTAAATTTTGGTAGAAAAAGCACTTCTCTATTCTCCTACAAAAGAAAAAGGAGACATTTTGTTGGCCAATGAAAGGCTCCCGTGACCCCGCATCTCTCGCATCCGGACGCCGTTTTTATGAGCCGGCATGCGACAGCTGTGTGGTTTCAATGCGAGCGCGTTCTTTGTTTGTGTTCTTTTATTCCCCATTACATATGCGAACATTAATTATCATGTATACATTTTCTGCTAACAACGTATCAAGTATTTTTTTGAATTCAAAAGACTTTCATCTCGAATTCTCTTACAAAAGTTAATTTTTTTTTATCAAAAGATACTTTATTGAGGAGGGTTTATAAATTTAACCAAACAACTCTAAATCCCTTTTTATTGATAGTTTAAAAGGTCGTTAATTTTAATAGTAAGCAAATCCTACTATTGTAAGATCAGATTTAATTGCAGTTAGGTTTCAGTAGTAAAGTGTGATTTATTTAATTTAAAACATCGTGTAGCGTCGGATGCATTCACTTAAAAGGAGGCTTATGATCTGACCCTCGAATTTCTTTTGCTTAATTGCAATCCCAATCGTTTTTATATAGTTGTGATGGGTCGAACTATGGTCTCCTAAATTTTTAATGCAGTTGCAATTTGTCCTCTATTAAATTATTTACATCTTTTCATTGTTTAATTTAATTTTATATTAAATAAATTTCTAGTAACTGTTTAATTTTACTAGGAAAATGAAAGAATTCAATATTCCTTTTATATATGTGTGTATTTGCATTTCATGTTTTATCACCTGGATATACAATGTAAAGATTTCAAATGATAATTTAGATTAAAAGCGCTTTATAAAATTAGGAAAAATAATCCTGTAACAGATGCCATTTTTTTTTACCAATTTACTTATGAATAATATCTAACAGTAATTTAAAATCGAAGTTAATCTCCCAGTACGAGAAGCTGAATCTAATAGAGCAGAAGCGGAAAATATCTCAATACATTATAAAATGAAATTATGTTGTCAATCTACATTAATATCTAATCCATATTCTATTCGTAATTTACACATGGTTACAAATTAGTAACCGTTTGTACCTATAAAAGTCAGTATTGTCAAATACTGATTTCTCGACTGACGTAATCCAAACGGGGCCAGAAACAAATATTATACAAACATAAATTTAGAAGGAAATGCTTATATTTATCTATTTTTATTTCGTTTTCTTACTGAACACTGCATTATGCCGAATTTGCTTCAGACAAAATAGTTTTTTTTTGTATGACTATCTTGAATCGAAAAGAAAAAATAACCGGTGGAGGAGGGAAAGGTCTAAGATAGGAGAGCCAATTAAAGCCTGGCCTGGATTTTAGAACATCGGTTAGATCCGCAACAACGATACCCCAATATTAATATCGTATGTCCAAGACTAAATCGAGGAGATTCAATTTGATATACTTAAAATTTAAGAGACGGGTAGATTATTAAATATATAAAAATATGCTACGTAATCCAGTACAGAACGGTAAATCTCTTCACAATATACATGAATATTTTTTAATTTAGCGAATAAAAAGTTGTTAGAGTAAGTATTAAAAAAATAGTAGCTAAATTATTTATTTTGATTGCACAAAAATCTTTCGATGCTTTTATGACTCGCTTACAGAATTGGTCAATAAGAAATTTTTGTGGTATAATAAGATTTAAACTAGCATGTTAAAGGTCCATTAGTAAGTGAACTGAAGTAACTAAAGAAATTAAGAATCAATAAATTATAGTAAATGAAAGAAGGAAAAAAAAAACACTTTATTTTACTTCGCAGTATTAATCTAACAAAATGTTTCTAATAAACAAAAGAATGAGAAATGTTGTTTCTTTCCCAATTCTACTAATGCCAGTTTGACTCTGAATGCTGATTGGCTAACAATATTTGGACGTGTCAGGTGCACCGCTCCATCCAGCCGCTCTCGCAGGATCACAGGTGTTTTGCTTGTCTTCAGCTCGAAACCGGAAAAGGCATATATAAGTATTTCTTTTTCTTTCTTTCTTTCTTTTTATTTATTTTGAGTATTATTCTGAATACTAATTCAATAGTTACTCTGAATTATTTCAAAAGTAATAATTCAACAATAAAATTTTACATTAAAATATTTATATGTTTATTTGAGGTTTCAAATATCCAGATCACACACATGCCCATTGATTGGTGCACCTCAACTTACAACTGATTTAATGGATGAATACAACATTAAAGTCACACCTCAAAATAATTTATGTGGAGTTGTAAAGCACGGTGATGGCGAGGACTTGGTATGGGGGTATCTGAGTGCTGTTGGTGTCAGAAATTTATATTTCATAGAACGAAGTATGGATAAGTATATGTATCTTGATATTCTAAAACAAAACATTTTAACCAATGCAGAAAAACTATTCCCTGGAACTGACTTAAATTTTCAACAGATCAACGAGAATTGTCAAGAATAATGTCTCTATCATCTTAAACAACAGTTTTATAGCCCTCCCCAGTCTCCCGATTTATTCCATATAAAACATTTTTGGGAAGAAATGAGTCGTGACAAAAAAACAAAAAAAAAAACCGACACAAAGAACAAGGTTGAACTTAAAAGTGCCACGCAAGACATTTGGAGCAATATTTCTCTAGAAACAACAAAACACTTGGGGGGGTTCTGCCACAAAGTTTGACAGAAGTGATAAAGGCCAAAGGAAGGCCTACCGATCATTAAGTGCAAGTTGGTCAGCATGAAAGAGTTCTTTCATGTACTAAGTAAATACAGTGCGGATACTTTTTGTTCTTTATTTGTGGCATTTTTTGATTCTTTCAATTTATGTATTTAATTTTCTCCATAGTTTTCCTTTATAATGTCCATAAATAATAAATGAAACTGTGTTAAACCAATTTTCATTTTCACAACAAAATATTTTGCTTCAAAAATTAAATTTCATTAATATTTCATACCTGCGTACGAAAGCTTTTTTACCCTCTGTACTTAATTTAAGAAAGTGGAATCGGATCAGAAAATAAAAGAACATCCTAGAATAAAGAAAGGTGGGATTGGATCAAGAAATAAGAGAAAGCCTACATTTAAGTTATTGAGGGCCATATCGAGATAAAACAAAGGAAATTAGTCAGGTTTTTAATTTTTACACATATATATGCGCATAATATAATTTTTAAAAAAAAGGCGGAATTGGGTCAGGAAATTAAAGAAAGCCTGAAATTAAGTAATTGAAGGCAATAAAGAGATAAAACAAAGGAAATTAGTTAGGATTTAAATTTTTACACACACACACACACACACACACACACACACACACACACACACACACA
>JAPMOR010094635.1:20850-32287 GCA_026543865.1 Argiope aurantia | reverse complement strand
ATAAAACTCAGAATTTGAATGTTTAATATTTTCCTCTGTGCTTGTATCATTCTTGTAATAGATAATAATATTTTCTAGATATAATAAATGGTTTTCAGCATTGAAAGGGGATGTGACACAGAGAATTTGCAGTATGTCTTGAGAAATGCTAGATTGTGTGACAAACATTTTCCTGATTCTTGTTTCACTAGTACTTTAAGGCGTAGATTTAAAAAATTTGCTTGTCCTCATTTTGAAGAAGATTTGCCTTCTACATTTGATGACTAGGAAGTTCAACTTTTATTTAATTGCTGTTGTATTCATAATAATGTATAATATATTAATGTTTTTTAATTAAAAGGAAACAAGTTGCCTGAATTGTTTTCTCCAACATTTGTTTTATTTTTGTAGATACTTAGTCACTCTGTTGCAGCTACTTTGAATTTACATGTTGCAGCTAATAACATTGAGAGCAAAGGAATAGAAACAGCAGAATTTCTTTGGAAGATTGACAAACTATTTGACTCTGTTAATTCAAGAACACTGTATCATGAAAAGAAAGAATTATGCGCATTAACAAAAGACAGTTTCCATATTTCGTTCTGGAAAGAAATGATAGAGTGGATAGCAACATGGCATTTCAGATCAAGAAAAAGCAATAGGAGGATTGTTGTACTCTGCAAAAATGGTTGGATCTTAATTTTAAATGCTTTTATTGCAATTTCGGAATATTTATTTACCAAAGTTAAATTTATACTTACCAACAGATTTAATCAAGATGCTTTACAAAATACATTTTCTTCTATTAGACGACGTGAGGCTTCTGAGACAATCCAGATGCTTATGAATTCAAACATACTATTCACAAAGTAATAATTACTAATTTTTTAAAACAGTCAACAAATAAAAACTGTGAGGATGATAATGCTTCTACTTTAATCGATTTTACATCTTTAAACAAGAAAGAATTGTGCGAGTTAATAAATGAAAATTCTGAGGACTTGGATGAAGAAAAGAAACAATGTGACATGGATAACTTGAACATAAGTACTCTAAATATAGTGGAAGAAAATGTTTTATCATATGTATCAGGTTTTTTAGCAAAAATTTTTTTGTCTTCTAATGAGTGTATTAAATGCAGAAAATTACTAGTAAATGATGAAAAAAATTTAGACAATCATACAATTTTTTTATATTTTAAAGAATATGACATGTGTAAATCAGGATTAAAATGACCAACTGAATATTTATTACAATACTTTTCTAAATTACATGAATGTTTTTCTGCTAATTTTAGCCTTTTTTTCCAAAGAGATAGTATAAATCAGAAATTTAGAACTGTTTTAAACCAAGTTACTTTAGAGTTTTTTAATAATCACATAGAGGACAAAGAAAAAGCACAGAGTTTTTTTATTTCTTCTTTTATACGGATGATGATTAAACAATATCAAAAGAATGAATGATGAAATGACAATCTACTATTCTTGAAAAAAATTAAAAAAGGTTTTACATGTATAGTTTTTTAATTTTATTTTTTGAAAATTAATTAGTAATGATTATGTCAATTTGCTGTTTTCAGTTTTCCACATTCTTAATTTACCATCTGAAGCATGTTAAAAGTGTGACTCAAGCCAATTGTATTTTTATCTTGTAAAATTAGCATTGTTATTGCATAAGAACCTTTTTCTCATAGATTTTAAATTTATAAAACTAATCACACCTCATTTTTAATTGAAATTTCTTTTTCAAATGAGCTCATGCTATATTTATTAATATTTTTGAGTGATAATATTTTTTGCCATGTAAAATGTGGATTGTTTTAGTATTTTTTTCTTCAATAAAATAAGACAACATTATTTGGGTTGTTTGTTATTTATTACATGATTATTCTGTAATACTAAATATATGTATTTAATTTTGTTATAATTTGTAAAACATTTCTGAAATTAATTTTCACTCCTAAAATAATTTAGGTAAAATTAAATTAGAGTAGCCAAACCTGATATATGAGAGTAATTAAAGCTAATAAAAATGCAGAGTAAAATTGATTAGAAGTGGAATAAAATAAAGTATTTTAAAATTTATAAATTGCAGTTTGAAATCTACTGATATTATAATTAATAGAAAGTGAAAATTAATAATCAATCATAGAACTTAATATAATATGCAATTCATCCACTGTAACATTTCAAATTTGTTCTTTAAGTAACCAAAAATAAGTATTTACCTTGCATATGAACTTTAAAAAATCATTTCTGGTCTAATAGAGTTTTTTTTAATAATTTGATGGAACTTCATAGTGAAGGGTAAACGTAATTTAATTAATCTGAAATATGGTAATAATGCATCTGAATTTCACTAGTTCACAACAAGCAGAGATGAATTTTTTATATATATACACTGGTGTGCCAAACTTAAGCAACAGGTATGTTTTTTGCCATAACTTCACGAGAAATCCTCTGAGAGACATGAAATTCAGAAATGAGATACAGCATTTTGTTCTGAAAAATGACGAAAGCATAGTTGCGCAGAAATGAATACAATGCATATAGTATGGAATCAAACGAAAGAAGGCTTTATTGAACTCATAGTATCGTTACACATGATTGTCTGTCCAAGAGGAAGAACGGCAAGCAGATGTTCCTTAGTAGGGGATATGCCCTCCCCTTACTGCAATGGTTGCTTCGCACCGTCTCTCCATACTCAGCACCAGATTGTCCAACAGTTCTTGAGGTAAGAGTGCCCATTCCTCAATCAGCATCTGTTTAAGTTGTCGGGTGTTCCCATGAGGATGTAATCGTGCCGCAAGGCGTCTCCCGAAAGCATCCCACACATGTTCTATCAGATTTAAATCAGGGGAGCACGCCGACCAATCCATTCGAGTGATATCTTCACTTTCCAGGAGCTCCTCAACAGCATGAGTCCTGTGTGGCCGTGCATTGTCATCCATAAAAACGAAGTCTGATCCAATGGCGCCTCGGAAAAGACGTACATGGGGAATGATCACCTCCTGACAATAGCGATCTTCAGTTACAGAACCTCTGTCGAAAACGTGGAGCTCAGTCCTCCCGTTCATCATAATGCCTCCCCAGACGACAACTCCAGGACCACCGAAACGGTCTCTTTCCATGATGTTACTGGGATGAAACCGTGTCCCGACCTCTCTCCAAATCAACTGGCGTTGGGAATCGCTTGGAACCAGCAAAGCAATTTAAGTATCTAATTAAATTTTCGCTTGGCAAAGGAATGTTGATGGATAAATGCCTTTTACAAGTTCAAAACTGCTGCTAGAACGATGGTTGTAGGACTTCGTTTCACAAATTTTTTAAAAGAATTTGTCATTTTATTCTTCGCACCAGTAAAATGCTTTTAGAGGATCTTAACATTTATGACTGCTTTAACCTTGAAGATTTTGATAAGTCTGAAGAAGCAAACCTAAACGATGGAGCAATTCTATGATGAGAATAATTGTACAGAGATTAAGATGACCGAGTTCTTAGCCCCAAAGAATTTATATACTTGTAAAGTTATTCGCTCTATGGTTTGTCTTTTCTTTTACTAACCACACTATGTTCTCTGATTCAACTTTGAGTTCATTTACTGTCAACTGTTTGAAATTATGGGGATTCCTGCACATACAGCTCCATAGCGATCACAAATAAATTTAAATCGCAATCGTAAGATGCTGATTTTTTAAAATCAAAATACGGAATGAATAGGTTTCTTTACAGAAACGGAAAAGATCTCAAAATTAAAAAAAAAAATGTGTTTAAAATTGATACCTTAATGCTTTTACAAAACAAATTCTGCAAATTTATACATAAATTGTATAGATAAAAATCTAGAAAGAAAAAACGCGTAAAGGATAGCTAAGAATGCAGTTTCTGGAACAAATACCTCAGAGTGCGCAGTAATAAGGTTAATACACTTTTTTTAAATATAGTTACAATACATTTCGAAAAGAAATGCGTGGACGACCTGTTCATAGTCTCGGGTATAATCTACAGAAGAGAAAGGGCTGCATACAGAAGACATTTGTTATTTATCAAGAGAGAAACATGGGTGAAATTTTCCCTCAACTACAAAGAGACATTCACGTTCCTCTTCAATTAGTTTTCAACAAAGACTAGTGGCGACAAAAGTAGGATTAGAAAAGCCCAACAATGCATTTAAAGATAAAATTAATCCTATGATGGGCTATTCCTTCTCGAGCTAAGCCTCCAATGTTATATTTACGTATACAACCACATAGTGGAGACTTTTGAATTGACCGATCTTAAACTTTTACCTGGGAACCTGAAAGGCGGCAAAGTCCCGGGACTGAGCAGGACAAATAACCGTATGTGGAGAGTAGTTTTGTTAAATCAAGTTAAAGAAAATCAATAGAGTATTTTAAATTCAGTTGCTACCCTGAGATCCCAGAACCTTTTTATTAAACTAATAAAGTAAATAATCCTCAACTCCTGAAACGCACATTTACCAACGATATGACTTAGTTGTTGGTTATTGAACTTCTCATCGTCTACCATATAATGCAAATTTCGTCTTAGTTGTTCTATATAACAAACTACTAAATGTAAAGTAACTCAATTGTGAAGAGCTAGACATTGGTCTTCCGGGGTGTATCGTAAGGTCTCTCCGAAAAGGGATGCCGCCTCTTGAATAAAAAGAACCAACGTTCAAAATTAATAAAGTTGCAAAAGCCACAAGATCTTTGGAATTACTTTTAAAAGTCTTGAGATAACAGCCAAGAATGTTTAGAAATTTTTAAAATATATTTCCTATATCAAATGATTTGAAAATTCAACTAAATTGATTGCATTAAATGCTTTGTATAAATGAACTAGGAAATAAATGACTTTATCGCAACCAGATTTGATATTTTTTTAGCCAAGTCTACTGAAGTTAATCATAGAACTTTAAATTAAGTTTTGTAAAAGGACCAAAAAAGAACTATTTAAACTTTTGAAATTCGGCACACAAATATTTTCTTCTTTAGTTAAGCGAATCTATAGTCCAATATTTCTATAAATCTGCATGTTCACGATTGTAAGAAAATATAAAGACGAAAAAAAAAATCAAAAAATGCAGTCCAAATCAGTATACAGATTCTTAAAATACTTCACTTTATTTTAACAAAGTTTCAGAAACAAAAACATGATTTTAGTAATTATTTAAATTGAACAGTGAAACTGAATATAAAACAATGAAATGTATTAAACATTGAATCTTTTATATAATTTAGAAAAAAAAATCAATCGGCATATTTACGGATCATACAGTCTAATAAATGGAAATTATAATGAATAATTTGCATATAAAAATACAAATAAAAGTTCACAGTAAAATATTAACCAAATAATCGAATTAATTATTTTCAAACTAAGTGAGAAATAATGAAAGTCGTAAGATTTTTACATATGATAACATTTTTGTGAAAAGCTCAGTTTGACAACAGTATATTCAATGTTTTACAATAAAATTGAAAGACTATTGTACTGATACTATGACAATGGTATGTTTTATAAAAAAGAAACAAGTATAAATTTAAACAGGCATGTGCCTGTGAAGCACTTTTTACCCATTAGTTTGTCATAAAATTTTTAAACATAATACAATAAAAAATTTCATTACACACGTGAATAAAAATGTCAGATTAGAAAACATCCCTTTTGAATGATTTAAAACAAATAGCAAATTACAAAATATTTTCTAAGTGCATTATAACTTAAAATTCTACCGTTAAACTGTATTCGTTCATTTTGATTGAGGCTGGGTGATTAAGTGAACGATCTAAACTCATTCCTCAATTTTATCCATGCATCTGCAAATACATGAAGGGTTTTTTGATATAAAAAGTATTATCAAAGACCACCTCTATTCTAAAACTTTCTTCACCCCTAGATGTCTACAGAAGCATTAACGAACTCATTGTCAGGAAAAAACAGGAATAAATCTCTCAATATCATTAAAAGTGACTTCCTCATTCAAGTACTGGAACGATATCACGTCTCCTTCGAGTCTGCAACAAATGTAAACTGCTAAAAACCACAGTTTTCCTCTTAGTTATAGAACAGTTAACTTGTGAAGAAATCTTGGGAAAATATTTATGAAAAAATAACCAGACCGAATAGTTGCTGCTAGCAAAATAAGACACTTACTTGAGAAATTCGAGGAAGGCAATTGGATTTATCAATCAGAATTGCAAATACTATCACCGGAGAATTCAACTACAATTGTATATAGACGTTTGTTTAGACTAATGAATTGACTTGATAAAAAAAGTGCCCAACGTACTTATGTAAAAGCTGATTAATATCTGTCCTACGCATCTGGTCAACCTCATTATTAAATTCTTTAGCAATAAAGCTTTCCAATTGAGATGATGAAAATTTATCCCAAGTTGAAAATATCAAAAGAAAGAACTTTATAAGGAAACATCACAAGTCTCCTTATTTATAATATATTCATAAGGTTTAATACTAAAGTGTGTCTCGAGTCGGTAAATTTTTCTTAACACAAATATAGACGACATCTATATAATACAAGAAAGATATCATGTAATATTTCCTCTCATAGGAAGAAACTCTCCTCTCATTGATTAAATGATTGTATTGTGAACAAATTCTCAGACGAATTCTCATTTATGCAAATAGTTAAAATAACAGCAAAAAAATCAGCCATCACAGTCTAGCATTGCTAGAAAGCCGAAATATTTTTATATGCAATTCCAGATGCCAAAACTTTTTGGTATAGAAACAAGACTTAGAATGAATCTTTCATGGGTTAATTGAATGCAATTACTGCCATCATATATTCCGTTGAAAGTGGAAATACGGCATCAAGCAGGCCTTTGATCATTTAATAGACTAATATTTAATTTGCCGCTGCTATTGCATTTTTCAAGATAAGTGAAAGTAGACAATATTATAAATGTCAAATATCTTGACCAGTTTTTGATGAGTCTTCAGGTTTTGCATCTTATCCGTTTGGATTACATTTGTAAGCGTGAATGATAATACAAAGCTCTATCAATGAAATTCGACTTTGTTTTTTTCTCACAATAAAAATCCTAGATCTACATCCAATTGTAAAAATCCGTCTATTGGTTGACCATTGATCTGCATTCTTGTATATGAATGAAATTGATCAAAATTGCATCAGGCGAGATAAATAAAACTGCACTAAAATTCTCCAAATTACAAACCCGAGTATAATTAGAGAACCAACTGACCAAGAGGGGAAAAAAATAAAAATCCATAGTCTATTCCCTTTATTAAGTTAAGATAAATGCAAAATGCAGCCTTATTGTATAAGGATCAAAGAAAGATGATGAGAAAAGAACGATTGACACGTATTTTAGTTATAATTATAGATAAACATTCCATGGGCAAAGTTGGTCTTTTTCCATAAATTAATGATTTGCTGCATACGATGCACATTGAGAGTTAATTACTTAATCAATGGATGGCTGTACTCTGGTGCAAAAGAATGCCTTTATCGACCTTATTTTCCCCAATAACTTTTCAGTTTACATTCTGACCTGAATTTTAATATCTTCAAGGATGCATTTCCTTGTATTGTCATCAAAGATGAATACAATTAATATTTTTGACTAAATCCTATTAACTATTTTAAATTATCAAACACCTTGTTCTCATCACGAATCAAAAGTTCCGATTTGTAAGCAACAGAAAAATTCAAATTGCAAGGAATACTATTATATATATCATGAAGAATGAATAAATACACCAAGAAGCTGCCCAGAAACTTATGTAACCGAATCAAGACAATAAAAAAATTCAACATTATTATTATTATTATTATTTTTTAAGTTTCACACTCTAACCTCAAAATTTGGCAATCGTTTCAAACACTTTCCTAAATCTAAGAGGCCTCTGTAGCCAAACTTAAAATTATCCGTAAGCTAATTTCTGAAGTATGACAAGATTATTTTTCTATTTAAATAGCTAGGACTGTTCACATAAAATCCTCGAATTTCGGGTATCCTCAGATGTATATTAAGATTTGTATATTTTATTTTACTGTGGTCTACTGAATATCCATTAAGTGTGCTAATTCTTCTGGAAAAACTGTTTCTGCGTCGTTTCCTGAACCTTCATTAAACTAAAAATGGAATAAATGTTAAAGTATTAATATTTTTAAATGGACATTTTAGACTTATATTTGGAAGAAAATTTTATCTTTGTTTAACCCTTTAAAGGGCCATTTTATCTAATCGTATTATGTTAAAATTTTTTGGCTTGAAATTAGAATAAGAAAAGAGATTCATTTGGCTTATTAGATAAGTTTAATTTGATTAATTAATTTGGTTAATTAATAATTAAATAACGAAGACTCATCATTTTGTGTGAGATAAAGAACTGAAACATCTTAGTTTCTGTTTTACTAAATTTTTTTTTGTCAGAACGTATGCCAATACCCTACATAATTTCATACAAAGATTGATAAATTGGGTGGGAAGCATACTAGAAGGGGTTAGAGTGTCAACGTCTTATTTTAAAATCGTCGATAGTGTCATTTAGGGTGTATACTGATTTTTTTTAAATCTCTAATATTTAGGAAATAGGAACTTAATAAACAATTTTTCATAGATGCGAAGAAATAATTACAAAGCATTATACAATGTATTGATACGAAATTTCTGCCGGGTTCGTTTGGATAGTGGAAGTGATATGTTGTGTAGAACGTTCAATCAGCAGACGGCTGTAGAAAATAAAACAACGTTTATTTACACGAAGACACACAGGACAGCACAAAAGCGACAACTATATACAGAACAGAACAGAAGACGATTATCTTCACCCGAGACGTGTAGCATACAACCAGAATCTACTGCAGACAGTAGCGCACAGCTCAGTTCAGCACTAGCTTGACTCCGTCGCTTTCGACTACTGTCTTCGACTTCTCCGACTCGGATTACTGACTTCGCTCCGTCGATTCCGCTAATTCTTCTTCGACCACTCCGACTTCTGGCTTGGACGCTCCGTCTTCGGACTACTCCGTCGTCTCCTTTGGCAGCGGCGGCCGCTTCCTTTTATAGGTCTCAGGAGGCGGGGCTAGATGCCTCTCAACCAATCAGGAACGTTTGAGGCGTATCTCGGTTCCTACTGGACGGATCGGGAAAATTCTCGAAGTTTCGGGTATTATCTATTTTGGCGACAAAGTCTCCAAATTCGTCGTCAAGTCGCCAAATGGTCACCAAGTTTGTCGCCAAGCTCTGGGACCTCCGACGCACACCTGGACTTCGTCCCATTCAGATGACTGTAAAACTTTCTTTCCAATGATGGAACAAACTATGCTGGGAAGCCGAATTGCAGGTTTGTAACAGTATTTTATGAAATCCTACATCGAAATTAAGGAATTGCCACATTTTCGAAAGTAGTCTCATATGCTTGCCTTTAGCTAACCGCATGTATAATAACACGACAGCTTAAAAACCTATAGAATTAGTTGGGTAGAATAGAGAAAACTACCTTCAAGCATATTGAACATTTTAGTGCATGCAGTTATTTAAATTTAAAATGAGTTGTTTTAGCTATGTTTTCTACTCGGCAAAAGCTACATCGAAATTAAAAGTCTGGGGATTATGAATAAAATTGTAAAGCCTTACATTGCTAAGATGAATGGATATGACGCCCTTAGGAAGTGCAGTAAGACTAGAAAAGAACTATTAAAATAATTTCCAATCAATCGTTAATTTAAAGAGCAAACAGCATCTAACGCTACAATTATATCTGCCAGTTGGCTATTACATCTGTCAATAATCCGCCATCTCTAACTAAAAGGGAAATTATATTGACTGAACTGCCAGAACAAATCAATTTCTATGGTAAAGCCAAGGACAAGTTCGAATATCTTTAAAGATATTCGAACATCGATGAGTGTTTTCATATCAACTAACAGTCAAAAAGGAGTAATGTGCTGCTATAAATATATTTCCGGATTAAAGATGATTACCAATCTGAATATTAAGTCTCAAACTTTCGAAATGTAATAGAACATTGAATGTCTTGGAACCACCTGTTCCACCTTGGAACCGTCTGTTCCAAGAAATACAGCCGATAATCTCGATCCACATCAAATCTCGGCTAGCCAATACTTCGCTGTACCAAAATTCAAATTGTGGAATTCCATTTCAGGAATAAAAAAGATTTTTTAAATTATCATCGATTTAAAGAATTCAACAGAATCCAGCTGTTAATTTTTTTTAAATAGATCCTCAACTATTTAGTTGCATACCTTTGAAATCATCCGAACCGAACCGAACCGAAACTTTTGAGGTTTGATTCAGTTCAGCTGTTTTGCTAAAGTATAACACTTGGACGTATTTGATTGGTTGCCTCTTCAGACGTGTTAGCACATGAAAATGCTCCGAAAGGCCCATTCTCTGCATATTTCATATTGTTAAATCAAACTGATCAACTATTCTTAAAACAAATAGAATGAAAAATTTAGATAATTGAACTCAAGATTGAACTTGATAAAAGGAATTTTTGCAGTGATTGGTCACGTGATGATTTTTAAATACAGAAATCCATGTTTTTAGATAAAATATCCACATTTTACCGTATTTCTAAGTTAATTAATTTTGCAATAAGTTAGTATATTCCCGTTTCCGTAAGGAACTCGCAGATGGGAAAGTTAAATGACATTGTAAGCGTGAAGTTAATTCAAGATCAACACAGTATAGAAAAAATTCAGTTCTTTCAATAACATGTAGCGATTCGGGGAAGCCTTATTATTCTAAATCCAATTGTTAGAAAGTGTGGAGTTCAAGCTTTTCTTAAAAAGAGAACTATAGCCTTCAAATTTGAAGCATTAAAATGTTTTCCTTATTATGGAATCGATCTTGTCGTGGCACAGTGGAGAAACTTCAAGTCTGGAATATCTGTTAACAATAGTAGATATAATATACTGTGTAGTAAAGTTTGAAAGAATTTCAACACATGAAAATTATAAGGAAATAAAAAACAGCAGTTGAGGGATTGGAAATTTAAAACCAGGTACTCGACGAAAATTCATATGGTTATTGTAAGAACTAATCCGTTCACAATATAGTTACAACCAATAAGACTTTGCTAAATAGTTATTAGCAGTGTAAAAACAAATACGAATTTAAAGCAGCTCACTTCTATAGTGAACTCAGCGCATCCTCGTATTCTTATGCTAAACATAATAGTATCGAATATTTGTACTTAAGAGGAAAGCGTAGCAAAAGATTTATAGCTTGCTAACAAAAATATAGAAACTCCGAGCTCCGAAGATATTTCAACTTGGCTCAATATAAATGCCGTATTACATAATTAGATTACCTCGTACATGTTCGTAGGATTCATTTTTATCAATACAATATTTTAGTGATAAACAGTATTATATCCTCTCCCTGAAAGTAAAATCATAATCAAACACACATGGGGGGGGGCAGAACTCCACA
>JAPMOR010094635.1:0-10282 GCA_026543865.1 Argiope aurantia | reverse complement strand
TTGAAAAGTAATTTTCAACCCCCCAACTTCTAAATTGCAGCTTTCGGCTGAAAAGTAATTTTCAACCCCCCAACTTCTAAATTGCAGCTTTCGGCTGAAAAGTAATTTTCAACCCCCAACTTCTAAACAACTTTCAGAAAACTTAATGCAAAAGTCGTTTTAGTAAGACGCCCTTTTTCTAATTTGACATCTTCAATTGTAAAAAGTCAATAAACGAAAATTTTTATCTTTAATAACTAGATTCAATCTTCGATCTCATCTAAGATTTTTTCTCTGCATTTGTAGCGGACCTTAATTTTTATTTGAAAGGGTCCGGCTGAAAGCATTCAATACCAGTGCTTGTCGTATATATGTAAATATTGCTATTAGACGCTAAAAGTTGGCTTCATATCAAATACATTCATAGATTTTTGCATTCTTAAGAGCTTAACCGTATTAGAAAATAATTTAAAAGATCTTTTGTCTCAGATAGTTTCTTAGTTTAATATTTTGAAGGATTAAATATTGGTAGTACGGTAATGAAATTGATGATATTAAGTGAAATTCTAGAAATCTGAAAATTTTTTATGGAATTTATCCGTTGAGGGGAAAATTAAATATTTCATCTCATTATAATTGAGAGACAGAAAATTAAATAGCACAGTTAATGTTTTCATGTGCCATGGTATATGCGTGGCAAATTTCGCTCGAATCTGTAGGGATGTGCGATTCTAAAAAGTTCAAACAAAAGCAAACATCTATTCAATTTTACGAATAAAAATTGTTTTGTCCCTGAATTTGTAAATATATGGCAAAGTTTTTATTATTTCTAAATATTTCAAAGCTCATTTAATTATGATAAATGCTACAACTATATGCTGGTGCCTCTATTCCTACATTGCTTTGCATCTATTACATAATGATCACAAAAGCATAAGATGCAAGATATCTGTTCATTTGCAAAAGAGCAAAATAGATTTGAACGAAAGTATTCAGCAAGTAATAAAATAAATTTCTACATTATTTTAGAAATCTTAATTTCAATGCATAGTTCACAAATTTTGGAAAATTTCAGAATATAAAGAACACAATTTTTTTCCTTTAAGTGGATAAGAAGAGAAAAGCAAAAGGTAAATAAGTTTGTCCGGTTAAGCAAATTAGATGCAAATTCAGTTTTAAAAATGTAGTGGCTTTACTTACATTGATTGTTTGAGCATATCGATGCCCAGCATTGCCAAGAAAGTCATTTAAGGTCGACGGAGAGAATTGCAGTGTTCAGTAGCTCTCTGGAGTTCCTCTAATATTCTTAAAATAGGTCAGCTTCAATCTCAAGAACCGTTGAAAGACTGCTAGGCATCTCCCAATGTATTTTTGAACTTCTGTGTCTCCTGTTTTATGGTTTGCCATCTTTGATGTTCTGAAATAGAATAGAAAAAGGATGTTTTTTTTAAATTCCTTAATGTTGATTTTTAAACGCTTTAATATTTACGATGAGAAATTAAGAAAAGTTAAGTTGCCATTTCACGTGCCCTTTTCAACCTATAGGTAATAGGTCAACATTATGAATAGTGACTATATAACTATCTGAGCCTTTCCAGGCAGTCGGCAATACGGAAATATGATCACAATTAAAAATTACAATGCTTAATTAGTAAGTAGAATATTTTAATATAATTAAAATATTTAATTTTTGTAATTCGTATATACCCCGGATTTCTTGAACTGTAAGATATTTCCAATAAGCAAACTACACATGCCGCTTACGAAATCCGTTAGTTGGCTGTACATGTCCGATTCAAGTACTGTTTTATATAAATAAAGACGGTAGTTAAGACAGCGGTTTCGGCTCCAATTCTCTGCAGAAAAAAAATTTCGTATCCATTCTAAAGTTACTGGTTTTATACTAAGCTTCTCAGTTTGTTTCTTTCATTATCATTTAAGTATTTTTCAGCGAGTACAATTGCTAGTTTTTATATGTCCGATATGATAATGAAGGCAATCAGTTTCAGGACCAGTGAAATTGGAGAATATTTATGCACTTCAGCATTTTCATTATAGTTAAATATAATTTTGCAGATGCATGACTGAAAAGAAACCTTTGAAATTTTAATTTCGATTTCAACAGGGGCGAAAATTTGTGAAAGAGAAACAATTTTAAAATGACCTCCGATTACATTTCTATAGGAGAGCAAAATGACCGAATTTTTTCCTTCCGTAATTTTATTATGAAATTCTGATAGGGATTTCTTTACCACGTGTCGATTTAGGCAAAAGAATTTTGGGTATCATTTTAAATTTAAAAGAATATTTATCTCTTTGTTCCTGATGTGGGAAGGAGAGTGAAATTTTGCTAAGCACATGTTAGAAATTATAAAAGCAGAAAATGCATCAAGAAATAAGAGAATATTTTAGAAGGATGTTAACATGATTAATTCCTACACTCGTTAAATATATTTTACCCAGCTTATGATATTTTAAATTTTTTTTAAGATTTTAAATGCCACTTGCGAATTTCATTAAAAGCTTACTCAAGGAATTTTCTTTAAGGCAAAACTTTAATACCCATTTACGAATCTTCACACAGATTTGATAGAAAATTAAAGTATGTCAACACAAATTTTCCAAAATATTGCAGAAAATAAATGATTAAGATTAATAATATTCGCTATATCTTGAAAAAAAAACCCAGTATGGAACTGAACATAGGCCATTTGAAAAAGTCAAGCCAACTTACCACACCTAGCTACGATTTGAACAAGCTGAACAGAAGACGCATTCAAAATCGATATGAATTCTTGACGCACAAGGGCAAGAAACAAAGTAATAACTATCTCGCACCGAAACTCAAATATGATTTCTTCCGTTTGATAAAAACTGTAAAACTCGATTAAAAAATAGCAGAACACCTGTTCAATACCAAGACTGTTGATAGCTCAATCATTTAACTCAATTGCAAAAACAGGACACAACTTGAAGTAGGGCTTTTAAAGCAACTCAGTAGAAACGCCAACTCTAATTTCCTCTCTTGTCTTCAAACTTCTCCCGAACGGCCCGATATTGCCCGACAGAAATCCAGGATGGTATAAAACTTCACCATTTTGAAATAACTAAAAAAAGAAGTAAATGAATAAAAAATTTAAAAATAAGCAAAGTAACGAATTATAAGGATGCTTCATTGCTCTTCTTCAAAAATTGATATTTTTAGCTAAGATCAGCCTTCCAGGTGATAAAAAATCCTTTTGCAGCAAAGCATTTCGACTTTTCTCATGCTCCGATTGGAAAGCACCTCACGCAATTAACGCCAATTTAATTTTGGAATGCACTGCACTTTTCGAATTTAAAAAAAAAAACCCATGACATCACAGCGTCCCGTAAACGCAAGTATATTTAGGCGATAGAAGATATTTACCATTTGACCGTAGCGTCACATGGGTCCACACTAATGGAATATAATCTTCCTGAGTTAATTAGCTCCCGTTTTCAAAACAACTTGAAGGCTATTTTGGGGAACCTCATAATTTTGAAGAGGACGACACCTCTTCAAACTTCCCATGTACAATGTCCCTCAAGGTTACATAGACATTGATCCCGATAGGTTTAACGAACACCAGACACGTTCACACGTCGGTTATTCGATAGAATCGCATCTCACGCCCAGAACCTATCAGTCCCGAAAGCGATACCTTACTATCAAACCGACGGGGGTTTCCTAATTTTCTTGAGCACGTTAGGTTGTGCCATCACTCCAACATTGTGAATTGAAGGTTCGAATTTACTTCCAGTCCTGTCAACAAGTCTGATTGATCAGCTGAATTTGGCGATTGGAATTTGGGATTCGAAATACAATTCCAGTAAAGATCCGAAAATTATGTTCACCTGGTGTATTCTTAATCGATTTTCATGCTCCAAACATTCCATTCTGATGAGCCATTGATGGAGCAAGATTTAAATTATTCTTGTTATCAAACCACTATTTAAAATTATGAGTTGGGGCACAACATATTTTTCTCAAAATGGAAGTTGGTTGAGAGCAAGGTGCCATATTTAGGCGTCATTCACTTTCAGATGAAAAAGAAGTCTTTGGTGAAATCGGTTTTGGCTATGATACCGTGGTTCTGCTCTTTTCAATTATTTCAAATATTAAAAAAAATTGGGCAGAAAGCTGGTTGCTAAAGTGGTTTAATATAATATTAAGAGATAAAATGAGGTAAAAAAGTATAAGAAAGGATTAATTATTATGTAGCCTTTACAAAAGGCAGGCGTAGATTTAAATTGAGTTTGGGTAGTTTGAGATGAGATTTTGTATAATAGGAATACTTTATTAGGAATATTTATTGGAATACTTTCAGAATTCCAATAAAATATTAAAGTGCCATACCCAGCCAATTCTGAGAAAGTGGTTCCCACACTTTTAGTATATTTTATATAGTAATAATTTGTCACTGTCTCTGAGCGACCTGGTAGCATAATTAGTAAGATGTATGCTTACCGTTTATGCGACTGCTGTTCGTTTCTAGTCTAGTCTTTTTTTAAAAACAATTTCCTTTTAAAATTATTTTAAATTAAATTAACAATTTGTAAATAGTTCAATTAAAATGTTATTCATTTTTGAATGAAAATAGATGTTCATTGACTTAATATTTGAATTATAATTAAAATTTAATGACTGTTTTTAACATTACAATTATTATTAAAAATTATTATTTATAATTAAAATGTATTGTTTTAATTTAAAGTTATATTTACGATTATTTTTAAGAGAAAAATAATAATAAATAGACATTAATTTTAATAAATATTAGCTATACTTATTCACACCAAAAAATAAATTTATCCCATAATTTTAGATATTTATTCTACATTTACAAATTTCCTTTGGCAACAACATTGTTTTAAAAAAAATTGAACCTAAGGAATTGAACCTAATTGAATTCCAGTGCAATCTAATTACTTTTAATTAGCGAATTTCTATTATAAATAAGCGCATCTTTTAATTTCAACTTTGATACTTTACTGTATAGTAATTTTAGCACGATTTTATCTTCAGTACCCGATACATCAATATTACCCATATTCACAATCATTTTTATTTCAAAATATTAAACTGTCGATATTATTGAAAAATAATTATTCAGTGTAAAGTCTTTCCAATCGCAACAAAATCCGAGAAGAACTGGATTTCCTAACTTCTAAAACAACGGAAATTGTAGAAAGAATTTATACAATTCACGTAGAAATTTTTCTTAAAGAAAAATTTCAAAGTATAACGTAAATTATGAAACATTTATATCATTAATCGTTCGTTTATCAATATCTAGAAAACTTTTCCTTCATTGCTCTTACAGAGCATGCATTTTGGTAAAAGTTCTTTGTTGTATTCTGATTCGTGCTGCTTTTTATTGTTAGTAACATTTTGGAACATCTGCCTGTTTTTTAACATCTGCTTTCTACATTTGTTTATGTATTTGTTAAATTATCTCTTTAATTTCCGAAATGCAGGGTTTCAAAGAAAACTAATAAAAATTTAACAATTAAAATTGATGCGAAAAAAAATTTAAAAATCCAAAATTTTAAAACTTTTTTTTAATTTTAAGAAGATAATTATTTAAATTATTTATCATCATTAACATTAGAACTTCCGTCGGTGCCGATTGGACATCGGAGCCTGTTTAGCTTGTTTTCCTTTCCGCATTTTTGCAGGGAATTTGAAAATTTTTCGTGACTTTTAATCATTTTCCATGGTGATTACACAGAAAATGTTTTGTGGTTCTAGGTTGATTAGGAGAGATTTTACAACTAAATATACTCAAAACGTCTGTTGTTCGCGTTTCGACACCAAGGCAATTAATTTATCATAGTAAATAGCTGTAGTACCATTACCTTACCAAAGTAGATACCATTAGTAAAACAAAATTTTCAAAGTACTATCGCACATTTGTTTGACCTTGATTGCAGTGTTATTGGGTTCACAGAGAAAATGAATCAATTATACTAAAATTGTTATGTATAAGTGCTTCGTTACACAGCATTTGTTTATCTGCTCATAAAAAAATTTTCATTCCATTTTCAAATCTTGTGCAGAGCAGGCACTCTGGAACGATGGCTCGTAGAAAAGGTCTAAGTGCTAATGAATTTGCTAATTTGTTGAGGGAGCTTTCTGTGAATGAATCGGATGGTGGTTAGTTGTCTAATTCTAATTTAGATTCCAATGAGATTGCGTGAAATTGATTGTGAAGGATCTGAAGAAAGTGTTGATGAAATTTATAATATGCCAGTAATAAATACTCAATTTAAAGCAGTTACAAAGTCGCTAAAATGCAAAAACGGCGAAATTAAAGCGTGTAATGGAAATGCAACTAAAAAGAAAATGTGCCTTCCTAACATGAAAATGGTGTGTGGAAAATGTACAGGGAAAAGTTGAATATCACTGTATCCATTGCAAATGAGGCATGTGCAAGATATTATGCATAAAAACGATAAATAAAGATTAAAAACTTTAATTCTCACAAAAATTACAATTTTGCTTATTTTACTAATATTTATGAATATTATTGTTTTATTTCATTTTACAAGATTAAGTAATTTGTTTTGTTATAGTTTTTTTTTTGTGATATAAAGGGTCATAATATATGATAATTACATGAAATAGTATTAAAAAGTCTTAAAACTATAAACCCTGTTGAACAGTAGTCCTGCAATTATATATTTATTATAATTATTTTATATCGCAGTGTCGAAACGATACCGGCGGATATTTAAGGGTCATCGAAATCCTGGACGTATTAGTGTTAAAGTTATAATTATTTTAACTTTAAAAATTTGTTTTTATGTAATTAAAATGCCATTTGAATGAATTAATTTTACATAAAAAAATTGGTAAACATATTAAGTGAAACATACTGAGTTCCAAATTATTAATTTAATATGAAATAATTTTGAATGCAGTTTTACAAAATGATAAGTTCAGGATCGAACTCTGGCTTCATAGAAGCGAAACCAATCCATTAACGATACTGATAACTGAGCGCTCGTCGAGAATGAACATCCTGAAACTATTCTAGTGTTGCATAAAATCTCATTCCGAACATAATTTTCCAACCCTCCTTTTGGACAATAGACGAATGTACGGACATTTCGAAGTTTCACGTTTTACATTTCTGCTAAACTGTGCTAACCTTATGGCCAGAAGGGCAGAGAAATCAAGGTTTGATTATTAAGATGACTAAGAAATGAAGAAGCGCAAGCTTATAATTCAGTCACCTGTAAAATGTCGTTTTAGTAATGACTTAATACATATTAATTAGGAGAAAAAGTTCAAAATTATATTTTCGAGTCGCTATAGCGGAGAAAACTTACGATTGGTGCATATTGAAGTAACAAATGAAAAGTTATTGAAATCTATATCTCCCGATAGCGCAAAGCAACTAAATATTCAAAAAATTTCCCCTGTTTCTTGGTAATTATTTTTTTAGTTTCGTTTCGGTATTTTTTAATGTTATAATGCTTAAAAAGTTCCAAAGGGTGCTACGCAAGAAAGAAATTATTTATATAACTAGAGAAATTCTAAAATAATCTTATTTTGGCGATTTCACGGAGATATAACTTGAAAAATCAATCGATAGCCTTAATCCTTTATTTACCGAATTACTTTACGATTCAATTTTTCAAATATATTTTTGAACCATTAGTTAAGTTTTGGTTCAGAATAAACGCTGGAAGCAGAATTTTTTTAAAAAAATGAATTAAAATAATTTAATTAATTATAAAAAATTTTTAATGTTATTTTTTTAGATGTCATCTAAAGCTTTTTATTAGAAAAGCTTTCTCTTCTTGCTTAAATGCTTATTCTTCGTGTTGTTTCAAGCATTGTTAAAAAAATAGCCATGTTGTGTAGATATCAGCCGGATTTAAAACGTACTTTAAAGTACTGTCGGTAAATAAATGATTAATGAGGAAAAACGATTCCTGAAGGTTAAAATTTATGAAATTAATCTTCTGTTTTATCATATTGTTAAATAATTTTTTTCTTTCAACTGGATGAAAACCACATTCAAACTTATTTCAGTGATATCAAAATGTGATAATACAAAAAAATTGATCTTAATACTGCTGCTAACTAACGTATATCAGAATAGGCTGAAATTTGCCTCATATTCTTAAACTCACTCCAATTTCACCTTCTCTAGCCACTTTAGTGATTATTTAAGAGGAATAAAAAGCTTATTTCGGTGATATCACGACAGGATAAACAACAACAAAAAAATCATTTGTTAGATTTGCTGCGAATTATTGAATTGAATAGACTAAAACTTGTTTTTTGTATTGAAATTTATTTCCCGTTTAATCATAGCAAGAAACATAAAACACTTTTTCTAATTGAAATGAAATTCTCAGAAATATTATATGCTCTGATTTCTCTTCAACATCGTTCTAATCTTTCGCCCCAGAAGTATTATTTCTGAGTCATTACGACATGTCGAAAATCGATGAATAGCTTATTTGCTATCTACTAATCCGAATAAATAAAAAAAAAAAAATGATTAATATTTTCTAATTTTCATCTTCCATCACTAAATAAAAAAATGATTAATATTTTCTAATTTTCATCTTCCATCACATCATATCGAGCCAAATGAATGTTTTTAAAAAAGTAGAATGAAATTCTCAAATTTATTTCGGAGATAGTTAGAAAAAGAGTTTTCTTAGCTTTACTGTACATTATTGAGCAGAATAGACTGAATCTTGATTCTTATCCTCAAATTCATCTTCCACATTATCATATCAAGCTAAATAAACTTATAAATTAAAGAGGGGCGAAGTTCTCAGATAAGCTAACTTCCATGACAAAATGGTGGTGTTAGCCAAAAGTTTGTTTTTTTACTGCTTGCTATCGAAGAGAGAAGGTACAAAATTGTTTTATATACCTTTCGTTCATGGAATAAATTAAACAATTTATTAAAATGAAGCATAATTTCACAAGTAAGCTAATTTTGACGATTTTGAAATGAGATAAGTTGAAAAATCGGAGAAAAACCTTTCTGGGAATTGTTGATCTGAGTAAGCTAAGACTTTTTTTATATACTCAAATTCACCTCGCATTTCATTATCTCAGTTAAATTATATATATATTTGAATTGGAGTTAATTCTTTATATAAATTGTTGCAATGGTATTATAGCGATATTAACTTCAAAATCAGCGAGTTTCTTTGAACCTAGCAGGCTAAAACTTGTTTTATTTTCACAAATTCTTTACGACACCAAATTTCAATTGTCTAGCTCGCTGCTTTTTTGAGTAGCGGTTATTCATTTATGCAGGGAGAAAGAACGCTAATAACTATAGAACATGGAAAGGATTAGCCATAAATTGTTCTCGCGTCGTTTAAAAATGAGCGTTAAAACTAAACTACACAATATATATTTTTTTAAATTATAAGAAGTTTTTATTGCCTTTTTAGAATGTATATTGTGCATCAATTAACATATTGACTGAATTGAGGGTTTCTTGATTAATTATTCCTCCACGATGAAGGATACAACTAGTTTAACCCTTTTTAAAACATATAAAACATTTAAAAAATGCAAACATTTTAAGAATTACAATTTTGAAATAAATGAAATCTGGCATCGATTACTACATTTTCTAGTTTTTATATCAAATTTTGGTTTTAATTGAAATGGTAAAGTACTTCTAAAATTTAAATTCGATTTTTTTTTAGTATTTGTGTGCAACATTCAGCGAAAAACCATTAAAGATTACACCCAAGAAAAGATTCACTCAGAGATCGTTATTTCGGAGAGCCATTGCCATACAAGTAATGTAAAATAGCATCGATTTTCTTTTTTATAGTTCAAAGCACACAGCTCGGATGGATGGAATTCTGAAAATTTAATTCTGAGCTCTTGTGGCAATCATGGCTCGTCCGAAGTCTACACTTTTATGCGCGAGGATTATAGTTTAATTAGAGAACATGTTAATAAATTAGCGGGAAAGTTTAAAATTTCTAGCTAGTTTAGTTAGCGCGTTTACATTTGTGCAACAGTCAATTCCATGCGACATGTAATATAAAATTTGATACCATTCTGTATACTAAATTTTATCCATCTAGCTCTTTACACTTTCACTTGAACTCGAACAGATAGATAAATTTCATATAAATAGATTTCGTTCAAAACTTGAAAGAAATCTACAATGCATTTCAAAGGTCATATACGAAATCTCAGCCGTGTCTCTCAGAACAGGTTTAAGTTATCGTCTTCAAAGACAGACAGACATAATTACGAAAATGTGTTTTCCACATTCAG
>JAPMOR010094626.1:0-13867 GCA_026543865.1 Argiope aurantia | reverse complement strand
TAAAATAATTAAGACAAAGAATGACATAAAAAATAATAATGTTCTCACATGATAACATGAAATTTGCGATAGCATATTTCAATTTTTTCTTCCTTTTAGCTAAAATGTGAATAATAATTTTATATTACTTATTTAATTCAGACTTTCTAAAATGACAGCTTGGTTTAGTTTAGTTACATTAACGTTCCGTTTTAAAGCTATACTAGGGATATTTTGGAATGGACTTCATCATTTTCAACCGTGATCAGATGACGAGGACGAGATCTGAGCTAGCACATCCTGCCCAGACTTCCACACCACGTCAGCGGAAGGACGTTAAATGACAGCTTCCCTCATTACCTTATGAAAAGTCATTAAAAACAATCTGGCTTAATGATATTTCATTTTGAGATATTTTATCGTGTGATTATTTTGAGCTCGTATAAGAACAGATCATAATATGTAACTTCACATTTGTCAAAACTACAGGATACTTTATTCTACATGATAAATAATAGAGTCGTTAAGATAACATGCGTGGTTAAATTTATTGTAAAGTTCACTGAAATGGAAAGGCAGTCTTTGTTTTAGCATCCGAACAGATGGGTAATTACATTAAAGATTGAATGAAATTGCATTAAAAGAAATAACTTTTTCTAAAGGAGCCAAAGATCTGTATATACAGCTTTCTGAATTGACGAATTACAATTTCAATAACAATAAAAGAAATGCCTTTAATATATTAAGCGAGTAAAATCTGCGCACACACACACACAACCTTAGATATTGTCATAGCGCCATCTATCAACAAAAATGTAATTTTTTCTGTTTTCTGACAGCGCATCACTTATTCTTGGTTAAAATTAGTGAAATTTCAATGAATCGATATTGCAGAAATTATGTTTCATTTGAAGGGGAAATAAACAGGTTCTAGAAATTTCTTAATACGTGAATTTTATTTATAAGAAATTTGTTTATGGACAAACATGAAAATGCAAAGATATTGCGCTAATATTGTTCATGTACAAATATCAAAATTCGTCTAGAAGATAATTTTCTTTTTAAAAATGGCAGTATTTTATCAGGATATATTGTATGGAAACGAAAAAAGAATAATAAACAATATTTAATAATACCATGCGTGAATTTCATTAATTTAGTGTGCACTGTGCATATAATGAAACCAACCTATCTGTAGTATGTTTTTGTTGTTGTTCACTTGGTTTCACTACTACTGAATATGTTTTTATCTTTCATTTTGACATTTCTAGATTTCACAAGCTTGCTTCTCATAAAACTTTAAGGCACGTTGGAAACCCAAATCATTGATTAACATCTACAAAGAATTTGAAATGCCAGTTACTGGTATAGAAAAAAAAAATTCAATTTTGTACGACAATCACGTTTTTTTTTATCATTTGAGCACCTATGTAGTTACTCTAAAATATCTGCCAGTTATACAAGAACTGTGCTCTCTCGAAATTTCTCAAAGGTACTAAAACACGTGACTTGAACTATGATCTGGAAGAAATCGCTACAAGAATCTATCTGATCTTTTATACTTTTTAACTTTTTTTTTCCTTCATTCAATCTCATTTAAGCTGAGAGCGCTTATAGGAAACCAATAGCAATAAGTAGATGGTGTCTGCATTGCAATGTATTGAAAGAGATAGCATGTATTGAAATTGATGTTTTTGTGACATTAAGGCAATGAGTCGTTTTGAAAGACAGAAAATTTGTAGGACACATTTTTAGAAAATGGTGATAAAAAATTTGTAATTTATTCATACAATTTTTGTTATTTGATATTGAGGCCTTACCATCTTTCTTATAGGAGAGTTTCAGTATAAATAAAGAATTTCGAATACTAAAATCCATTTACATAAAAAGGAACTATTAAATGTCATAGAAAGTACAGTGAAATTATTCCATGAATTTAATTAAAAATTACATTAATTATCAATTAAAATACACGTTTGCTTTTCTATTACTATAAATGCTTTGCTCTTTATGTTAGGCATCTTTTTATTTATAAATTTGTTTCAAAAATAGAGAAAAAAAGCAAACGATTTCTACGAAAATATAAAATTAAAGATTGGAAAAACTGCCAATTATGAATTTATTACATGTAAATATTACTTTATTTTTCTTTATTATTAATTTATATTTCATTTTTAAGCATATTATAAATATCATCTGTAAATTGCTAAAAGTGACCAAGTCAAGCGAAAAAGGGAAATTAGTTAATGTTTCGCGCATGTGAGATTTTAAAAATGCCATAACCTCAACATAAAAAATGTGCATGTACATTTATATGTAGCATATTGTTATGGATTTACAACGCTACTTTCTTGCTTAGTTAATATCTTGCCAAGAAAGAGAGTTTTGCGGATTACTCTGATGAATACTGAATGAATGCCAGATAATGAATTGTTTAGTCGCCGGGTTTGGCGACTAAGCAATTTCGGCGATAAAAATGATGATTACAGAAACTACTCGAATTTGGCGAAACCTTCTAAAAACATGACTTCCAGTATTTGTTCTAGAACATTCCATGTCATATTACGGGAGCTATAAAACGAAGAGGCGCATAGGCAAATGTGAATCAATAGAAGTCAGTAGAATCGGGAATTGTAATAGTTAGAGAAATCTGTCTTTGCTGTGTTTATCACCGGCTTTCCTCTGAGTGCTTTGTGGAAATGTGCTTTTAATAGTGATTAAGTGCTTGGGCTATGTTTATTACAAATCATGTCCGTGTGTATTCTTTTGCTGAGTTTTGTTTATTTGTGGTTAGTGCTTTCAATTAAAATAAAATAACATTATCACTTAATGAGCAGCTGAATTTTTTCCCATGTATCAACTTCTCGGATAAATTCTGAACAATATATTATAAATTGATGGTACATTCTGTTACATAAACACGATTATATTCTACTATTATATTTTTTTTCTGTTACAGAGTAACATTTAGAATTAACTAAAACACAGTAAGGGTGGATCCTAGCACAGCCCACCTCTTGGCGCCTTTTTCAATTCTCGCCAAACGAGTGGAGATAACGTCGCCAATGTGAAAACCTAGACGGCTAGTCTAGAATTTTATAGGATTAACGGCCTTTAGCGCTTTTTTTGAATCTCATTGGTTAATTAATATGTATTCATACGCGATAGTTGGATTTCGATGGAAAAGTTTTAAAAAGGGTGATTGTTTATAAAATTTATGTTTCTAATCTTTTTGGAAAAGTTGTTGTGCTGTACCGGTTGAAAATGGCAAGCGAATGGACAAGTGAATTTTTAACTTTATTGAATGCAAGAGGTAAGAGAGCGATTATTCAATGGTGTATGAATGTTAATTTAATTTCAAAAACGTATGAATGCCCTAAATGTGGAGAGAAAATGACTTTGGTTGAGCGAAAGGATACGGTGGATGGTTTTGAATGGCGATGTCGAAAGCGGGGTTTGAATGTGAATTCACATGATATTTGTCGGAGTGTAAGGAGGGGTACGTGGTTTTCACAGAGCAAATTAAGTATTTATGATGTTATGCGTGTAACAAGGTATTGGTTTGGGAGATGCATGAATGAATTTGTTGTGAATGAAGTGAAAGTTAATAAAAACACTGTGGTTGATTGGTATATGTTTTATCGAGAGGTTTGTATGAATGCAGTTGTGAGAGAAAGTGTTAAGATAGGCGGAGTGAATATTGTCGTTGAAATTGATGAGAGCAAGTTCGGGAAAATGAAGTATGGAAGAGGTAAGCCAGTGGAAGGTCAATGGGTGTTTGGAGGGATTGAAAGAGGAACGAATAAATGTTTTTTTCGAGTGGTTGAGCGACGGACGAAAGAGGAATTGCTGAAAGTCATTAATGAATGGATATTGCCAGGGTCCACTGTTATGTCGGACTGTTGGAAGGCCTATGACTGCCTCTCGGATGAGGGGTATGTTCATTTGAAGGTCAACCACAGTCTGACTTTCAAGGACCCTGATACCGGTGCACACACCAACTCCATTGAGGGCACCTGGGCGGCCATAAAGCGTTTTTTGAGGAATCACACTAGCCACGTGGAGGGTCAATTTGACAGCTATTTGGCAGAATACATGTGGCAGAGGTCTCGAAACCATTCGATGGCCGATGATGCCTACATGGACTTCATTCAAGAAATCATTCTGGCGTACCCTCCACCGGCACAGGATTAGAGAACGCATTTATGGTAAGTGTTAATTTTTTTATAAATATTTTTTTTAACTATCACCTGATTTGTTGTAAAAAGCGTGCTAATGCGCCATTTTTAAATATAACCTGATTTGTAGCGAAAAACGTGCAAGCGCGCAGATTGATTCTGTGATAACCGGTAAGACGGTCTACTCTTGGCAACTAGGCAAATTGGCGAGATTTCAAAACAGTCGCCAAGAGGTGGGCTATTCTAGGAGTTTACCCATAGTAATATACTAAAAATACTAAAAATATAAATCTACTATTATTTTACGTGAAGTATATTCGACAAAGCCCCAAAAATATTTAATTAAAATTTAAATGTTATTTAAGTAATATTCTAACTGAAAATGGAAAAAGAATCATAACTTACAAAATATCAACGTTTTTTATAGTAACATTCAGCCATTATAGTATTGCCACTTTATCTCATTTGGAAATAAATTATTATAATCCCAATTCAGAAATTCGACGAATCTCATAATTTTCAGAATAAAGAAGAAAAAAAATATTGCCAAATATTAAGCACATCATAGAAATGTCAATAAGCTTTCACATAGAAAGGAAAAATTAAATTTTGTAAAAGAATAGCTAAAATAATTTTTAGCAGCTTACATACAAAATTTATCCTTCACGAAATGCGTTGCCATTTGCTATTAGAATTTCAAATTAATTTAATACATTGAAAGAAAAGTAATAAAAGCGAACGATTTTTAGAAAAAATATTTAATTCATGTTTATGAACGATTACGATTACAAACATAAATTCATGAACTAGCTGTTTAAACATTTTATCTTTCGTTAGTTTTATCTTAAATTTCTAATTAGCTATTTTAGATCGCAAATATTAAAGACAAGCTGATATATCTTTTCAGTTTGTTGCAAGGGAAATTCCTAGATGTTTGTTTTAAAATGAAACCCTTATTTAAGGAAAGATTTAATAATGAATGAGATTGAATCCAACTTAATAAAAACAGCTAACTTTTTAAGGCGAAACTTAGAATTACTTAATTTTTATTTTTTTAGGTTTAATTAGTTTGCATTTTTTTTACGTATTTTTATTTTTTATTTCTTCTGCTTTTGATGATTTTTTGAAAGTTGAACGTTTATTTTAATATATCTCAACATATTAAAGCTACATATGGATCCATTAAATAAATCAGCAAGAGTGGTCTCTCCGAAAAATTCTCGCATATTCTCTAATAAACATTCCAAGCCAGAGAACATCTTACAAGGCATTGAAGTTACGAAATACTAACTTTTGGGGCGAATTTAGCATTTTTAATGAATCGATCGTGTCACCCTCGGCGAATTATTTAGTCATTAATTCCTGGCATAAAATTAAAAGTATCATAAAATCGAATTTATGTTTCACACACGTTTTTCTCAAAAGATTGAAATAAATATTTCATGCAAAATTGCACTTGTAGTCACAAAATCCCATATCAAATGCGATATATTTTTAAGTCATTGGGGTTTTTGAATTATTGCGTTTTCATGGTTCTGAAAGTACAAACCGACAGACAGTCAACCTGTAGCTGATTTACCTCAAGATTTGGCAGGTGCCTATACCATAAATGTTAAACTTCTAACATCTAATTGCATCTAATATTATCTATATAGCTCTCTTCGTTTTGCAGCTATCGTGTTAATTTATATTCGAACAGTTGGAGTTCCTCTGAACAGATTTCACTCAAAATTTGATAGAAATATGTTAATTTGGTGCAATGATTGTATACCGAATTACAATCGTCAAGCTCCAAGCGGTTTTGGGCTATTTGTGTCACAGACAGATGAGCGCTTTCTAAAAATGTGATTTTCGTACTCAGGGATCTCTGAAATGTGGAAGTTTGTCAAGTTCGAATTTTTTGACGGTCACTATGTTTTCCCTATATTACGTATACAATGAAATAAAAATATTGTATAAACCCATTTCTTCGTTCCCTTCTTGTTAATTTACAACTTATGCTAACTTCTAAGATCAAGACTGGAAAACATGTTTCAGGAAATTCACTGTATTTTCGAATAATTCCATAAATCAACTTGTGCACGACAATCACGTACTGCGGACAATATGGATACCAAGTAAAAAAAAAGAATCTCGGATAGAAAAAAAAAAATACAACTTGCAAGCTGACAATCACACAGGAATTGCACTTCCGCTAGAATTGCTCACAGTCGATAACAGTGCACGTGACAAGAACGATGATGTCAGAAAATGCAACTTGAACGAACTGAGGGAAATAATCTGATTCTAGGATTCTCGTTTTTCACACAATCTGATTATTCCAAGAACGGTTGTAGAAAGTCAATTGCAACAAGCAACTGATGTATACGGCTCAAAAGGTTAGAGAAATATGTTAGATATCCTCTGTTTACTCCAAAATAAAAGTAGTGTATCGCTTAAAAAGCAACTGTTCTTTTGCAATGGTTTGCAGACGTTAAGAAACAAATATATTAAAATATTGCACGGTAATTTCTTATTGGCTTCTAAATTATCGTTTCTAATCCATGTATTTTTTGAAAAACATTTTATTTTTAAAAATTCTGATAAAGAATTATAGATATATAAATATAGTATTATAATATATAATAAATTATATAATATATATAAAGTATTATAATATATAATATCCCTTGTGTAAAATAATTCATTGTTTCTGAATGCAAACAAAGATTTATTATGTGTAATCGGTGTTGTAAAAATAAAAAAAATAAAAAAATATATGTATTAATTACAGGGTGTCCCAAAAATGTGTGTTGGATTTAAAAAATCAGTTTTTTAAAAACGGACGGAATGCGATATAAATATATCGCTTACGGCAATACGCGTAGGAAATCAAGGAATTTTATCCCCCCAATTGCAATTGTAGCTAACATTTCTACCGACAGGTGGCGCTGTGAAATAGAAAAATAAAAGTAGATCTAAAATTGCTGCAATGACAGTTCCAAAAAATTAAAAAATGATGTTTTCGATGTTATCCTTATTTGTAACAACAACATAGTGCACTTTAGGCAAAAACTTCTATAAAAGCAGCGAAAAATGAACTTTTGTTACTTCATATATTTCGATACGGGCATAATTGAATAAGTTGTGACATAGAATGTTTGTGGTATAAAAATTGATTAAAAAAACGCTTATGAAATTAATCTTTGATCAAATGCTTACCATTTGTTCAACATTTGTCAGTTTTTGGAAAATGTTAAAGACAGTCATTTATAATCAATGTAAAAGAAATAAATGTATAGGAAAAACTGTACAGAGAATCCCATGCAAGCAGTAAAAAAAAATAATGATTATAACTTCATGTAGTTCAAAAATTGAAGAAAATACGATTAATCGTGTCATATATATGGAATGGCCTCAAATATAAAATCCGTTAAATAAAGGCTTCTGACAATAAACCATTGGTCCTGATTTTCACTAATTATTCAAACATCTGTCAATTACAGTCAAACTTGATTTATCATGTATAATCAATAACAACGCATTGACAACAAGGAAAAGTCTTTACTTGTGAAAAAAAGCAATGACTGTTACTTCTTGTAGCCCACCGTTGGAATTGTCGATTAAGTTATGACACTAAATACGTCAAAAAATTCGTAAAAAGTGGGTTTATACGAGTAAACATTTGAATCAATTCTAGACTAATATTCAAAAACTTGCCAATTATAGTGAAACATGATTTGTTCTGTTATAGTTAGCGATAACAAAATAAAATATATGAAATATTTTGCAAATTTTGCATTTCTGTAATACTTGGGAAAACACTTATGAGTTTTAATTCATTGCTGACATAGTCGGTTGTGGTATGGCATGGATTTGCTTTGGAACAGAAATCGAACTGAGGAATGAGGAAAAGAAAAACCCAGATTGTGATAACTAATTATTCAAAAATATGTAAAATGATCTGCAATTCAAGAACGAATCTTTCAGCAAGTTCGACTAGCTTGTTGATGCTTTACCTTTAGAGGAAACACAAACTGATTTTAATTTTCACTGAAATTCCTTTAAAAGTTCAAGTATTCATTTATGTCAGAAGTAATTCAGTGAATTACCTCAAGTTTTATCTGTGTATTACAAGTCTATTTTGATCAACTGTTTTTTTTTTATATTATGAAGCCGTTGTTTATGAATATGAGTAAATAAGTTCATAAAATTGGAATTGGTGAAAATATTAATTCTTTTTTGAATATAGCCTTATTTTAAGTCCCAACAAACGTATTTTGTTAGATGATATAGAAATCTACATACAAAATGAGTGATGTTTAATTTCATGAAATTCTGTACATTGCAGATTTTTAGAGTACGTCATTCTTCGCATTATGTGCACGAAAAATTTTACGGACCATTATCATCATTGATCCTGTTTAGACAACAATTCCACATATCATTTGAAAATCATAGAATGCATGCTTTTTTTGGTATCACATCAAAGTTTGTCTAATAAAGGTACATTTTAATTTTAACTTAGAGCTCTTTAAAGACCAAACACCAATAATATATTAATCAGGGACTCTTACATTTTGAATAGGGACGGTAAATGTTAATAAAATAAATTAACCAAAAATAAGAGAAAATAGTTATTGTAAATGATTCAAAATAATTCATTCATTGGTGAAATTTGTATTATGAAGTTGTTTTTTTTTCAAAATTAATACTAGATGATTTCAAAAAATATACAAATATTTGAATTAAAATGTGATATTAATATAACCTAAGGTCAAAACGAAAATAATAAAACAAAGGATTATGTAATAAAAATTACAATGATTAAATACAAATATGTGCATTGTATTAAGTAAAAGCTAAGATCAGAAAGAAAATAATAAAGCAAGGGATTACATAAGTTTATAAAAATTATAATGACTAAATTTAAATATGATTATAAGATAAAAAAATAAGATTTTATAATTACAAATTTAGTTAGAATTAAAAATTAAAAATAAGAGTTTAAGTACTTTTACCGAAAAAACTATTTATTGACATTCCTTTATTTCAACACATAATTAATTTTATTTAAGAAAACGATAATTTACTTTAACAACATTTTAAAAATAAGCGAAGGTGCAAACGATATTTTTTAAAAATTTAATTAACTTAGATTAGCTTAGTCTTCTCATATTCTCATAAAATTAATATAGAAATTTATTAGATTTACAATATTCAACAAAAATTAATTTATAACTTGATTTTTAATCAATAATGTTAATATTGTAATACAATGTCAGCTTTTCTTGATATTGTGATAAGTAATCTGTTTCAGTCATTTATTATTTGACTTACTTATATCATTCATGTATTTATATTATATATTATCATTATATTATGCATTATTATTTATATTATCGTTATATTATGTATTATTGTTTATATTATATATTATCATTATTCGTATATAACTTATTTATATTTTACTTACTTTAATAATATCATTTATATATTTTAATGCATAATTCTCACAACAGAGAATACATTCCACCATTTGTAAAAGTCCATTTATTTCTGCAACATCTTTCGTTGAATCTTCGGAATATTGACTGAGCCTAAGCTAACATTCATTATTTTAGTATATCATCAAGGCCAAAGCAAAGTGAATCAGATCTTCCTGCGTTCTATATCTTCTGAATTATGGAAGTGGGCATTATTGAAATAAATCAACATGATACACAACAAAGAGACTATCATATGTTGCCTAAAATTTATTACCCAGAATACCATCGCATTTTTTCTCTCAGAAAGAATTTAAAGAATGCAAGCCATATTCGATGGAAATATTTCCAAGAAGAAAAATGCACAATAATCGGTGATAACTTACTCCGAAAGGGTTAGAATATATATTCTGTCACGAAGATATAGGACACCCACTTTTAATAATTGATAAATAGCTTATTTCTAGGCCATTAGATACCAACATAAACATCCAATTGGGAAAATGCTTAAAGGACATTTTATATTCGATATATGAATGTACAAGTGAGAAATTTACGTTTCTAAATTTTTGTGCAACTTTTTGATACCAGCAGTCATGTTTATATCAAGTGGCAGTGGTCTCTCGAAACTTTCTCGCATCTCCCCTATGTAAGGATGGACCTTGGATAAGGCCGTTAATAACTTGCATGGATTTATAAGCGATATTTAAAAATATAGATAATTGAAGTGAATATAGCCTCTTTACTGAATTTACCGCGCGAACATGTAATTTGAACAGCGTTTACTGATCGAATCAAACCGAAGTTTGACTTGGAACTACAGTTGTAGTTACAAAAAGGCGTAATACATTTCATTGTTTTAATTCTCTTTGTTTACGTGCATACGAAGTTACAGACCAATAGATGGTCATTCTTTCAATAAATTTCGCTTAAAATTTGTTACATATCTGTTTTTAGATGATAAACTGGCATATCAAATTTTATTTATGTACCTAGAACTTTCCATTTGGTTACTGTCGAATTCACTTGTAATATAACAGCCAGATAGATAAATTTGGTTTGATTAGATTTCATTCAAAAGTTGGCCAAAATCTACAAATTTGGTTGTTATTCCATATACAAAATTTCATCCATTTGGCTCAAAGCACTTTTGAGTAATTGTGTTCAAAGACAAATAGATATAATGCCAAAACTGCGTTTTCTGAGTCAGAGATTCTGAAGTTCTGACATTCATCAAAACATCGATTTCAAGAAGGTTTTTTTTTTTTTTTTTTTTTTTTTTTTTTTTTTTTTTTTTTTTTTTTTACTATTACAATATTTTCTAAGGCCCAAGGTGGCCTGGTGGCAAGGTCTCGGCTTTCGAACCAGAGAGTTTCAGGTTCGAGAGTAGAAGAATTCCACCGAAGAACCGTCGTGTAAGCGGATCGTCGCTAAATTCGTCGGGGCCAAACGACTTCCCTTTGGTGTGGTATGGAAATTTGGAGAGGAGGGTGCCAGCTCAGGTGCCGTCGTCGTTAACCGATCGCGGTTAAAAATTACGAGGTCAGCCCCAAAATAGCCCTAGTGTTGCTGTAACGTAGCTAAACTAAATACAATACTTTCTCTAAATTCTGTATGTCAGAAAATAAAAATATTTTTCATATTTGCTAACATTAAAAAAATATGCTCCAATCGTCTGTCATCAAACTCAAGCGACTTATGTTAACATTAATATATCTTAAACCATTTCAAAAGATATCTCGAGAAGCATCGACCAATAAATGTATTGAGACTCTGATTAGTCCCTGAATATCTTAAAATAATGAAATTTAAAACTTTTTTATTCGAACAAATATAATCATAGAAGCTAAATTCTAGCTTTATAACCTTATTTTTTTAGAAGTTTTAAGACTATTTTTGCTTAAAATATTTATATATAAAAAAATTTTTTTATTAAATATGATTAGTAAGATTGTGAAACTATAAAAACATGAACATTCCACTTATTCACTCAAACAGTAAAACATGAAAACAATCCTACAAATAAAAAACGACAATTAATGAAACGTATTTTACTATAAATACATTCAAATAAGCAATCAACATATAACCTTCATTAAATAAAAAAAAAACATTTTTTTTTTTTTGTTATTGAAGAATTTTCCAAATGGAAATATAAATTTTTCACTAACAGCTTCGATTTTATCTATTGTTCCATAATTAGAATGGACATCTTTCACAGCAATTATAAATATTTCCTTTAAAATTATGGAAAATAAATTACCAGCTTTTATTTAATAAGTCTGTGAATTTTTATAAAAAAATAGTTTTATAAAGAACTTCAAATAAAAGTCCAAAAATTGAACTGGATGAAACGGAAATAAAAAATTATTTTATTACCCTTAAATGGAGAGGTGCGGTATCTCAGACCTCTAAGGATGGACTTTAGGTTAATTCTGTCCTATTTTTAGCTCAATCGAATGGATTGACAATGCAGCTCCTTGTATCGTGACGTGCACTACACGTACACTTTTAAATATTTCAGCTATTTCTTTGTCCGACCGCATCACCCCATAAGTGTTTCAGTTTTAAAGGCTTAGCAGATAGCTTCTAAATTTGATACTCGACATATCATCCAACCTATTGATCCCCTTACGAAGCAGACCTCTAGAGACTGTTAAAAGAAGCAGAAAGTGAGTTTAGGGATGAGGATAATTGTGCAGATATTTTCGATGAAAGATCGTATTCGACTGTTTCTGATATGTATATTCAAATATAATTAATTTTTCTAGTTGTAATTTGACAAATTTCTAAAATTTATTAATATACCAAGAGAAATATCTACAGAATTTACAGACTGTATTTTAATGTTTTACTTAACCTGTGTATTTAAAATGCCCTGGAAAACCGTGTTACAAAACGATGCCGATAAAATAAAGGAGCAATTTTACCCATTGTGATTTTTTTCAAAATTTTTTTAAATATTCAATTATATTGTTTCTATAAACCTTTGTATACTGGAAAAATAAATATGATTTTAAAAGCAAAAAGTAATATATATTTTCAAGATTATTATTTGTTGTAAAATGAAATTTGGGAAGAAAATGTATATTCAAATGCTATTACTTTTTTCAATGATAATATATTTTGAAAAAGAATTTGTAAAACATATTTATATATGAAGAAAAAAATCTCCAGAATATATTGGATGATTTTCATACTAATACTTTCATTAGAAAATTTAATTTGAGCATCAAGTAAATGCGGTCTAGTAGAATGCACCTCCCTAATTAAGTCCTAAATTTTCACCTCCCCAGTTAAGTGTAACTATTTCCACTTTTGAATGCTCAGAAACAAGAGCGACAAATGCTTTGATGTCATCACATTTCACGAGAAAAGTTTTGTTTTAAGAAGGTTCTATTAGTTAATGAAATTGAAAGAATAGTTTACTTCTGGATTAAAAAAATTTAATAGAATGTTTTATAAAATGGATAAAAAAAACTTTTTTTAAATATTTTGTCACACCAAATATTTTTATTAATTCCATGTTCAGTTTGTATCAATAAAGCTAGTAAGATTCTCAAATTAGAATACATTCGAATTTCTGTGGATGAGTGTGGTGCTTTCGATCATTTTAATATTTTTCGAATGCGAATAATATTTACAGAATATTATATTTTGTCAAATCGCCAAGATCAATTCGTAGAATGCATTTTTTTAACAATATAAGTATTCAGAAATTTTGAAGAAAAGTAAATAAAAGAGGTATTTACTTTTAAATTTCATATCCGATACTTGTGGCACCAAAAGAACAGAATATTTAATAATATAGCAACATGTAAAAATCAATATTGTGTGATATTGTTTTTCTATATTGTACTTGGAAGAGTGTTATACTTTTTCGTTATTGTTATCAATAATTTAACCTCTTAATAATTATTCAAATATTAAGCTGGAATATTGAATCTATATATGTTTGACAGAATAAAAATTACGAAGTAACACATATAATTTTGAACAAAATGATAAAAAAATGTATAATAAATTGCAGTAAGAAACCGAAATGAAAATATGAAATAATATGAATTTCGCTCCAAATTTGTTCGAAATCCAGAAATACGGGATAAATATGTATCTCATATTTCCTCTGTCTGGCTCAAAGAGTATTCAAAGTTATCGTTTTCACGGACAGAAAAACAGACATAAATCGAAATATGTGTTTTTTGTCTCAGAGAAATTTGATATCCCAGTTTTATATCAAACTAG
>JAPMOR010094609.1:0-16882 GCA_026543865.1 Argiope aurantia | reverse complement strand
TAAGTAACTCCCACTTGCCTTTAATAATCTCTAGTCCTAAAAGGACATTTCGAAATTTCTACAGAAGCTTAATGAATTTTATTAAATCTGTTAAAAGCATTTTAATACCTATTTAAAATGTGCTTGCAAATAAACTTTCATCCGTAGATGCAGTGTACATTCAAATAACGTTTTATCCATAAGTGCAGAACCAGCAAATAATCTTCATTTTCCAAGAACAGATTAAAGGAGTTTTCAAACTATGTATCATTAACCCTTTATACTCGGGTGTTTCCTTTCGGGCACCATTAAAGACGGTGTATCATTTTGAAGTTTTGTTTATTTGTTAATTTTGATTGTTGAAAATATCTACAAAGTCGTATTGAGATGTAGAATAATCTTTCGGGGAAATTCAAGTGAAAACAATTATATATATATTTAGTTTTCGGAACAGTAAACAAGCCCTTGTATTAGGTGAATAATTTTGCATCGAATTACTTTTCCGAGTGCAAAGGGTTAAAATCAAGAACCCAGAATTCGAAATCTGTAAGAGCTTTTAATCCTCCATCAAAATATTTTGATGCCACGGACTATGTTCAGCTCATAGAATGGATTGAATTTAATCGATAGCTCTCTCTAATTAGGAAAAATTTGAAAAAAGAATGAAAAAATTTCGGAAGTTCAGCAAGAAAAAAATTCTGTTTATTTTTAAAATACCCCATTCCAAATCCTAGTTATTAAAAGATACTTCAACTAGTCACAGAATTGTCAGAAAAGTGGAGGATATAGATACAGGATAGCCGAATCAGATCAACTTTGTTCTCAAAATCCATAGTATCAAAATCTGAATTTAAGAGAACATCTTTGATTGAATAAAAATAATTGAACAAATCCTAATTGACTGAATACTTGAACAGGATTTAATTGAAACTCAAATTGCGACCACCTCCTTATAATGAGTTTTGCATCGTTTCATAAAGAATTATCTTTAAAATGATAATGTGAATTCTATAAAAGAGGTCTATAAAATGATGTACTTTTATCAAAATAGAACGCATAATATTACTCTCATTTACGAATTATTTAGAAAAAAAATATGATTTATTTTAAAAAGTTACCGATTATTTAGAAAAAATGAATTATTTTGAAAGATGCTATAATGCGTTTGTTTGTAAAATAGTAAAATCGTTAATTTTTCACCTAAATTCTAAAACGAGTACTCTTTGTAAGATGCAACACGTAATATATATCTTTGAAAATTAAGTGACTAAAATGAAGTACTTAAACACCATTAAAAACCAAAAATCGCAATATGTGTAATTTTTGGGGTAGAAGTCATTTGTCATTTTTTTCTTCTTCTATTCTACGCTCTTTTCACTAATTGAAGATTCAAGATATAATTTTTTTAAAAATATTTTTCCGTTGATTAGCATCCAAAGATGCTAATTCTGATTTCTATTAGAATTTCTTCCTTAAAAAATCTTTTTTTTTTTTACTCCACCCTCCTATACATTTATCCTTGTTCTCCAACTGGAGCACATTCCAATGAATTTCAAAATAATTTTTGATGTGAATTGTTTGTTAATAGTCAAGGAGTTAATAAAACTTGGCCACTCACTTGGAAATCTCGTTGGACATTTTCAAATAGAATGTACAAATTTTGCTCCAAGATTACGATAGTTCCTGTCTAGTTTACATGGATTTTGATAATTTTGAAATCTGTTTTTTCCAAATTTGAATCTTTCTCATTTCTATAAACCCTAATATAAAAGATGCTCAACTCGAAGTAACTAACCCCATAAAAAAATCCCAAATCACAATTGCGTTAACCCTTTCTAGGGCCGTGGGAAGTATGCTTCCCACCAAATTTATCAATCTTTGTATGAAATTATGTAGGTTGGCATAAGTTCTGACAAATTATTTTAGTAAGTCAGAAACTTAGATGCTTCAGCTCTTTATCTCAGACAAAATGATGTGTCTTGATTTGTTATTTAATTATTAATTAACCAAATTACTTAATTAATCAAATAAAATTTATCTAATAAGATAAATGAATCCCTTTTCTTATTCTAATTTCAAGCTTAAAAATATTTTAACATAATATGACTAGAAAAAAATTTCTCTTTCAAGGGTTAAAGTAAAAATCTTAAATAAGAAATTGTTAGAAATTTTTGTTGCTAACAATTAATCTTCTAAAAAAATGTATAATTATTCTCTAATATTTTTGAGAATTTATGTTTCTGTATGAAATTTCAAATTTGTTCTCAATTCACATGAAATATCGGAAAAAATTTTAAAAAATTATTTTTTAATTTTTAAAGCGAATACCTTTTATAAAAAGATTAATAAAATCCATTAAGTGTGCAGTAAAACCTATTTAAAAAGTAGTGATTAATACTTTGTAATATACATATAAATAATTTAACTGTGATAGTTCAAATTAATGCAAATACTTTATTCTTCAGTTAATGTTCATGCATACAAATTTCATAATATTTAACCAAAACTCATTTTCTTGATATTTTGTCAATTCTTCGAAGAATTAAATCTCTTTAAAATTATTTTTCCTATTTCAAAATCCAAGAAAAGACATTAATTTGTTCGTGAATTTCCTACCCTGAATTCTCATACATATGAATTTTATAAAAGTATATCACAATGAAAGAAACCGAAACAGATTAATTGATTACGAGGCAATTTAGTTGAAAGCATAAACTAATTAAGTCCAAAATTAAAATATTTGAGAAAGTAATTAGTGAAAACTATATCGAAGTATTGTCGCTTTGACTTCCGTGCATATTTTAATATCGGACTCATTTGAAAAGAGGAAAATCGATAAATAAATGTTACGATAAAAATGATTTTAATTTCTTCTCGAAGAATTTAATTCCCTTAGCAAAATTTACTTATCAAAATTGTGTGGTTTGTTTGCATTAACGTTTTAATTTCGGTTTGATAAAAAACCTATTGAATGAATTGAACAAAATTACTGTTTTATTCAAAGATATTTTCTAATTCTCAAACCAAAAGAGCTTCATAATAATGACATTTCATTTTGCATTCAAGTTCTTTGTTTAATCATATAAATAAAATCTGGTAATTACTATTACTATGGCATGATTTACTAATTATATTTGTCCCAACGGAAGCACCTCAGACATAGGGATGTGAAGTTACCGTAAATAAGCAGATTTTTGCTTCCTTTGTAAGTATAATAATTGTGTGATATAGTTACCTTCATTCCGATGATGAGAAGGATTTCTTAGTTGCCGGTTGAATGCATGGGTTGCGCCATATTGATCATTATTTTGAATTTACAGAGTGCACATATTAAGTATCATATGAAATGTTATCAGTTTAAATACACCCCGAACTTCATCAAAATAAAACCAATAGAGATGGTTTAAAAATTTACTCAAAATCTATAGTTAGAAAGATGAATCATAGGCATGATGCATGATAACGCATAATTCACCAATTTTCGCATTTGAATTCATTCGCGAAATGAATGAAATTCATTTGATTTTTCTAAATCAAAGACTTAATCCATTCTTATTTTCTCATATACCAAAAAATTCGAAATCAACATTTGGACGAATCTATGCCTTTTAGACTTCACTAAAAAGGCATTTTTGGCATTATGTCTGTGAAAGCAATAACTCAAAACCACTTTGATACAGACGGATGAAATTCGGTATATGGTCTTTACACAAAAATCTAAATTTGTAAACTTCTATCGAATTTTGAGCGAAATTTATTCTAGAGAAGTCTTTCTGCCTGGTTGTTCGAATACAAATTAAAAGGATAACTACAAAACAAAGATAGCTAGGTGAATAAAATTCGATACACTTATTTAACATCTATGTTGTAGACACTGCCAAATTTTGAGCCAAATCTAACAAGGGATTGACTGTCTGTCGGTCGGTACTTTCAGAAGCATGTAAACGCGATCGCTCAAAAACGCAATGATTTAAATGTATCAAATTCTGTATGTGATTTTGCGACTAAATTTGTATTTCTGTGCCAACTTTTAGTTTCAGTCGGTAGGGGAAAACGAGTCTAAAGCACAATTTCGATCTTTGGAAACTGTATAACAGCGATTAATGGCCAAAAACCTCGCCAAGGATCACACGATAGATTCAAGAAATATGTTAAATTGACGTTACAGGTTAATATTTCTTAACTAATTTACTCTAATTCCATGGAAGGTATTCTCTGCCTTACCCAATATCCACAATTATTTGCTGGGTGGGTGGAGGGATAACAGTTTTATTAGAGAATATGTGAGAAAGTTTTGGTGAACCCACCCCCGCTGGTTTCCGTTATCGTTGAAATGTTCAATCGATTTGACGGTTAATGTGTGAATCAAGCAAATACTTTCTCGTTCTGTCCTGGTTTTATATTGCAGCAAGCTTCAATTTTGTTGAACATATAACTCAATTTATATAAACTTAACCAGGATAAGTCAGATGCCTCATCTTATCTGGGCTTTTAAGGACATATCTACCATTAACCCTTTTTGGCTAGTTTTCGATTTAGAGGATTCTGTATTTCCAATTAAAATATTCCAATTTCAAAACACTTATAAATGCTCAAAGGAAAAACGTTTCCTTTTGTCGGTTGCTCTTCCTTAATTGTCATTTTTTAAGAAATTACTCTCAGGATTCTCGAACTGTATGAGCATTAGAATGCATTTTTAGTAAATAAACTCAATTTTATTTTTCATGTATGTGATAACCTGTTTAAAACAAATTTCATTATCTCTTTTAGAAGAACATTTTGTAAAATATCTTGAGTAGAACTAGATCTTTTTCGTTTCATATAGAAAAATGTCAAAACTAAAAGGAATTTAAGTAGATGATGCATCAATACTTATTAGCCTTTTTAATTGTGGTTTATGGTTATTTATGATAAAATTCGGCTCATATTAGTTGAAATGAGTCGCTGAAGATGATAAAAATGTGGGGGGAAAGACATAGTAACATTTTATAAATAATAACATAAAGTAAATAAACTGTTTTGTGTTTTTATTCAAAATAACAATTAATAAAAACCTAAAACTGTTTATTTTCCTCTCTAATTTTTTTAACTTTTTACGAATTTTGCAATACATTTCAATGTCTCAACTTTTAAATAATTGATTTTGAGTAATATACCTGCTATCTTATCGAAACCTTCGAAAAACGTAAAAATTCTCGTTTTCTTGATTTAAGTGTTCAAATAATCTTTAGAAATGAACCTGTATGTACTTGGAATCCGCCTCACAAGTTAATGTATTTCAAGAAATCTTAAGCATTTTGAAAGCGATGAAAATATGGTTTTTCTAGTTTGGTATCAAATATCTTGAAGAATGAATCATAACTGACTTCTTTGTTCTAAACTTCCTTATCAGACTTAGTAGGGAGGGGAGGGAGAGGAGAACAATTGTAAAATTGCTTAAAAGATCTTTATCTCTATCTTGAAAGAAAGTTAAGTAATTTAGAGTTCATGCTTTAATTTTCAAAAAATGTGTATCAAATCTCAATATTAAATTGTTTTATAATTTTTAATTTAAAATATTTGTTTGATGACATATCCTTAAGAAGACAATGTTTAAACTCTCTTCCAGCTGTTACGGGAAGATCAATATATTTTTAATATTGAAAATATAATCAGATAATTTTTTTTTTTACCTATTTTATTTTTAACTCTTAAATTTCTTTCCAATTTTACCCTTTCTCCTTTACACCACTATCAATATGTTCCAAATTTCAAATAATCTTTCAACTTTTGCTTCTATATTTTTATATAATTTTTAACCACTATTTGACTTAATATAAATTTTTATTATTTAAGATAATTATTGGGTTGTTCGGAAAGTAATTTCGTTCTTTTTGTGTGTGTGTGTGTGTGTGTGTGTAAATGAAAGACAGTTTTCGTATAAAAAACAAATAATTTATTAAATTATATATTGGCCGTTCTGGTCCAACACGTTTTGCCATCTTTCTGGTAGTAGCATCTTTCCACGCTCATAAAATGTTTGTCTTTGCTGCCAAAAAACTGATCGAGGTGGTTCTTGACCTCCTCATTTGAGGTGAAGGTTTTACCGTCTAAAAAATTTAGCGAACCAGTTCTGGCACTGGCGTACTGTCAACACACCTTCTCCATACACATCGGTCCATTTCTTTCTGGCTTGAACAGCATTTTTACCCTTTCTGTAATAAAACAGTAAGATATGTCGAAAATGCTGCTTATCGCTCTCCATATTTAAAAGGGCACCAACCAAAAACTACTGCGTAGAATTAATTGGAATTTTTCACACACAAGCCTTGCTATATCAGCTCTCAAAGCATATAGAAATTATACGGCTTAAATGTGAAGTTGGGTGCAAAAAAAAATACAATTAAATCCTCTGTCGGGAGAAAACGAAATTACTTTCCGAACAACCCAATATTTATAAACGATATTTCATATAATGCGCACTTTCAACTTTTTGTTTAGGTTTTAACACGTAACCTGCATGCTTAAAAAATTTTCTTAATTTAGAATTAATTCATTATTTAAATTCTAATACAACCATCATCAGAATATATGTTGATATTCAGGCAGTTTCGATTTAAAAAATTCAGTATGATACACCTAGTTGACTTCCATAACTTTTACTGTACAATTATTAAATATTTATGGTAAGTGTCAATAAGGGCATATAATTGCAAATGAATATTTTCTAAAACATTTCACTTATTCCTTGAATATAGAATTTTAAATTCCAGTTTGTTTCATTACATTTCAGTTAACAACATGCATGCATAATTTAAAATAAAATTATATAAACCGTTTAATGATGAAATCATCAGTCTTAAGGATTGTGTTTGGGCTGAAAAAAAAATTCCATATGACATTAAATATCAAAATATTTCTAAGAAGATTATTTTATTTTTAAGAGACATAAACCAGGCATTCAGTATGAAATTTATATTTATTAAATCCATTTTGTAAGTTGAAAGAGTTCTTAAAGATTTCATATGAAAAGAAATCATAGGAAGCATTATATATTATAAGTCACGAGTTTTTTCATTAGTTTTTACCTACGCGAAACCCATTTTGACAAATAACTGCTCATTTAATTACGCAGACATACTTGAGATAAAACCTATGTATCTGACTTATTAAGGATATATCAAACCCATAAGACGGAAACGTAACATCATGAAAGCAAAATCTTGAAACGAACATATCTCAAAGTAGTGAATCGTCATATATCATCGAATCCACATCCATTCCACCAGATGCCAGATGTCATCGATCAGTGTTGCTGATAGTTTCTGAATGGATTCATTTACTATGAAAACTCTTTGGAAGAACGAAACATTTTATATTTGTACTAGTATCATTAAGATCTTAAATACGCTATTCAGGAAAGTAATCCTTATGGAATGACAGTCCAATTAAATATAATCTTTCAATTTGATTGTTCTATTTCGAACACGCTTAAAATGAGCTTCATGTATTGTTTTATTTTTGCACTAACAGAATTCTTCACTTCATGTTTGGATTTCCACGATGAGGATTTTTTTACGTCTTCTCTTCCTGCAGTAACAGAATCAATGAAATGATGATATCCTAAGCAACTGCTATCGAAACAAGGCGCGTGGATGATAATCAATATCACATCAATGAAGCTGATGGACTTTTTTTTTTTTTTTTTGCTTCTGCACTTTTAAAAAGATTTTTTTTTTTTTTTTTTTTTTTTTGAGGAGGAAGTTTAGTTTATTTTCAGATACTTAATAGCAATGAGTAAATTTGATCAAACATATTTTGGAGGTGTATATCCCAGATTAAATTTCTGAGGAAAGCAATCTGCATCCGATTGAGTGAAACCATCAATCTTTACGTAGTGATACATCTGCCTTGTTTAAAATGAATTTCGTGGATTTTTTTTTCATTAAAAGAGCGCATAATTTTTTATCTGCATTTCCATGATCACGTTTTTTCTGGGTTTTTTTTTTTTTTTTTCACATATCCTCTTTCTATAGTTTCAGAATCATGATGAAAATCACTAAAATGATGAAATCCTAAACAAACCACAATTGCTATTTAAGCAAGGTGCGTGTATGAAAATCAGTATCTTATTGCACATCAATGAAGCTACTGGAATCTTTTTTTCTTTTTCTTCCTTCCCCCCCCCCCCATCTGCCCTTTTAAAGAGCAATTTTTTTAGGAGGGAGTGTCATTTATTTCTAGATATTTAACGGCAATGAATAAATTTGATCAAACATATTTTAGGGATGTATATTCTCAGATTAAATTTCTAACGAAAGCAATCTGCATCCGATTGAGTGAATCTTTGCGTAGTAATGTATCTACCTTGATAATGATGTTTAAAACGAATGTCAGGTATTAATTTATTTTTGCACTAACAGAATGCATCATTTTTGCCTGGATTTCCATGGTAAGGTTTTTTTCACATCTTCTTTTCCTATAGTTCCACAATCACTAAAATGATGAAATTCTAAACAAACAACAACTGCTATCTAAGCAAAGCGTGCGTATGACAATTAATATTTTATTGCACATAAATAAAAATACAGCATCAATTTTTTTTTTTTTTTTTTTTTTTTTTTTTTTTTTTTTTTTTTTTTTTTTTTTTTTGCATCTGCACTTTTAAAGAGCGATTTTTTAGGGGAGAGCGCAGTTTATTTTTAGATAGTTAGTGGCAATGAGTAAATTTGATCAAACGTATTTTTGGGGGGTGTATGCCAGATTAAATTTCTAAGGAAAGCAATTTGCTGCCAATTGAGTGAAATCATTTGCCTTTGCTTAATGGCACTCTAAAGTGGCTTCACGTAAAAGGGTTTTAAAAGAAAATGAAAGAAACGTTTTAAATTAAAGATTTAAAAAAAAACGGTTGGTTTTCAAAGACGAAGACAATAACTCTATTCTCTCGGACAGCGCTTTGAAAGGTTCTGTCTCATCAATAGTTTGAATGGGAATGCATAAAACAAAACTTTCTGTTTGACCGAAGAAAAAAAGATTGATTTTTACCGACAAGAGGAAAACAAAAAAGTCGAAAATTTATCTTTGTGGGAAATGAGAAATTTGGAAGTTTTGATTTTAATTACGAAAATTCAAAAAGATGGTTGAGTTAAACTCAGATAATTTTTTTTTCAATTCCTTTCAATGAATACAATAGTTTGCGTTAAATATTCAAGAATTTTTAATAGATTACAGTTTAAATTTTTATCTTAATAAAGAAATTTAAAACAGATGGAAGTCTAACAGTTATAATTTAACTTGAAGTCAAATATTCGAAATAAAAAGGATGTGTGTGATTCTATATGTAACTTATTTATTTTTACTCAATTAACTTCTTAATATTCAGAAAATTACTTAAATAAATTTATCTTACTATCTTATTATTTATTTCTTTTCAGAAAATACTTATCTTACTTCAGAATATTTACCCTTTCGGGCTGCATACAGAAATGTTACTTAAAATCAATAATTTTCAATCGGTATGTGATAGGAAAAGAAGTTTTCGATTCAATAATTATCTTTAAATTATAATATAATAAATAGATTTTAATTATTTATATCGTCATAGAAATTAATAATAGCATACTTTGTCGTCGTTAGAATAGGGGCAACAAAAAAAATTTAATATCGTTTCATTTAAACTTTACTATATCAAAAAATGAAATGAAAATTGCTATACCAAATTTAAACAAAAAAATATTAATTAGATTTTAATTTATGTGGGTTTTTGTAAGAAAATTCTACCAAAGATTAGATTTTGAGAAAATAGTATTTAAGATTGCAAAAGAGCATTAAAATGTATATAAATGCAAATATAAAAATCAGCGTAAATTTTCCAAAAAGTGGACTAAGAAACGAAATCGGAACACTTTTAAAAAGAAAACTGCTCAAACATTTTTTTAAATATCAATTTTTTTTAAAAAAAATTTACCTTTTCGCAAAAAAATTTACTTTTCTACGTAGTCACCTACTTTAAAAATGTTGCTTTCAAAATCAAACATGCTGAAATGGAATATTTTGTATGTTAATAAAGTGGATAAATATAACTTTGAAATGTAAGCATAATATATAGAATAATTATGAAAACGGACATTTTAAGAAATTCTTATTATTTTTATACCTCTGGGCCGAAAAGGCAAGGCAAATAAAGCCGAAACTTAGGTTCCTTATTAGTTTTTATAAGTTTATGTTGCTAGGAACAGCCATTCTATGTGAAAACGTCAATCGTTTATTTGTGTCTTGTATAAAATATATCTAGCGTAGAAGATAAAACGAAATTAAAAGGAATTTTATATCTGCTAGAAATATATGTCAGAGGGACGAAACAGAAATACTTTATTTTTTACTTTTGACAGTTCATTTTTCGTTGGCATTTTATCTTTGGATTTAACAAATCATACTACTTCTAAATTATATTACAACAGCAATATAAATCTTAAAATTAATAAATTCACATTTTAATTTCTATCTAGTTCTGTCATCTTTCCTTTAAGTGCATCATAGTATACGAGACAAATTAAAAGATTTTCTTCTATTCAATGTAAACTTAATAAAATTTATATAAGGTAAATAAATGTTAAATGCATTTAATAAAGCATAATTACATATCTAATAGGATAAAGATATAATTATGTTTCTAATAACGAGGAATTTGGCATTTTAAATCTAAAACATTTATGCAAAGCATTTTTAAATTTATAGCTATTACACTTATAAAAAACATTTCGGTTGCCTTTTTGGTGCTTTTATAATAATAAAAATGTTCGCAAAAAAGAAAAGTAAAATGAAAATGAGTTGTAAATAAAATTATTATGCTTAATGGCACTCTATATTCAAAAGAATAGAAAAATATTCAAAAGCATATTTATTTTAAAAAAATGTACTATTTTTACAAAGTTTTTTTGTCTTGATTCATGTTTGTAAAAATGACGATGAATTTTGTCAGCAATGTTTCACTCACTTTCTGATATACTAAAGTTTTGAAATTCTGTTCGCCTGTCTGTTCTGTATGGCAACATACAATTTAATATTATCAGAATTTAACTATCAGATAAATTATTAGTTTAATTATGGATTCCATACGGTTGGCGCCACCTAGTTGTGTATTTTAGAAAAATTTATTTCAAAACTCCATTATATTAATAATAATTAATTATATATTAAAAACTAGAAAGAGGAAAATAATTTTAAAATTCTGCTTTTTAACTCACTAATAAAAGTGTGTTTTTAAAACCGTATCAATAAAATTTATGTTTTTTGAGTCGGAAAGTGTTTTTTGTAAAATAGTTGCGAGTAAATATGTTAATTGGTATATTACACAAAAATAGTAAACAAGGCGTATGAATTTAAAATACTGTTACCTTCATTTCCGAGAAAAAATATCATAAATAAGTGGATTCAAACCAGAAGAACCAAAAAGATATTTCCAGGACTATTTTTAATTAGCAATTGAAACTGATTGAATAGGACTACCTTTTAAGAAATTCTTTTTTTTATTTTGAGATTTGAAATCATCGGTGAATTCACTACTAAGTTTCTTAAAAAGAAATTTCACCAGCTTTATATTGTAAAATTTAAAGGAAACAAAATTGTGGCCTTTCCTTTTTGTAAGATTAAGTAGGCTAACTCTCAATATTTTATTTTAAAAATTCATTTAGGTGAATAATTGAATAAAAAGAAAGTCAATATTGTGTAAGATATAAATATCTTACACAAATAAAAGAAACTAAGATCAGATTTTTTTTCCCCCAAATATTTTTTTTTTCTCAAAAAAGAAAATTTGCTTTCTTTAACATTATTCTTCGTAGTGGTATTCATAAAATAATAAATCGGGAGGGGGGGGAGGTAACTAAAATCTTTTGAAGATTGTAATCTAAATTTACAAAAGAGGAATTCCTTTTTTCCTAGGTTTTTCGTTTCCGGAAGTTGTAGGGCGAGATGCACAAAAATTGGAAGAAATAGTATTTTATAGTATCTTTAGCTATTTTAAGTTCCTCTAATTAGACTTGTAGCAGAATTTTTAAAAAAATGTTGTTATCAATAAATAGTATTGTTTCAATAGCTGCTTCCGAAAGGATTGTAATACACAGACAACTGAACAATAAAGGATTATAATAATTGATTTGTAATACGCCAAAAACTGAACAATAAAGGATTATAATAATTGATTTGTAATACACCAACAACTGAACATTTTTATCTCTCAGCTATTTTAAGTAGCAATAATTTAATAAAAAATAAATTATGAGCAATGAATCTTTAACCACTAATTAAAGTTGTCGATTTTGAAGCTGCACAGACCATCTAAAGGCAGGAAAATTTCATAACTTCTTTTCTGAAAACTATAGAAAAATTCTTCCAAAATATTTATTTCTTATATCTAATGATTTCATCTCGAATTAATCAAAAAAAAATTCAAATATTTTAAAATGCAAAGCTTTATTTCCAACTCGCTTGAAAATTATATCTTTGTAACATATGAAAAAGCAATTTTCAGAAAGAACACAGCCTGAAGTTGATGGTATCGTTTTCAAGGAAAAGCTGAATTAAATAAGAAAGCTTTGTTCCTAAGCATGTCATTTAAACATAAAGTCATAAAAAATTTATGGGGTAAAAAAAGGAATGCTAACACTTTAGAAGGAGATATCGTGTCAAATAATAGAAAAGGCCGGTGTCTGCCGAAAACAGGTGCTAATGAAGGTTATTTTAATTGCAGTACATTTACGCAATAGAGATTCTTATAAAAATTAAACTCAGTTGAAAATTACGCTCGCGCCTTTTCTTCCTCAATTTAAAGCTCTCTTATTCTCATACAATATTTTTTTTTCTTTTAAAAAAGAAGAGAAATATAAAAGCATCTTGCTTCTCAGTGGAAAACTAATATGCAATCTTTGTGTTCGTTTAACTGCTAAAACATTTTTCTTGCAAAGATTATGCATAAAATGTGATTGAAGTCGTTAAATACATCAATTAATGGTTGGTATTATTTCTAGATTCGAACAGCGGTGGCCGAATATGAGAATTCTTTCAAAATCAAAATTTCAAGCTCCTATAATACCGTAGATCCCCCTTCGTATATGTTAGTTTGATAGAAGATTCTCAGTGTAAAACTCACACGTTTTGCGTTTGTTTTTGAGGCTAAAACAATTTTCTTCGAAAAGTTATGCCTGAAATGTGATTGAGATCATAAAATATACCAATTAATGATTGGTATTGTTTCTAGATTCTAAACGCTGTAGTCAAATATGAGAATTCTATCAAAATTATGAGTTCTAGCTCCGATCTGCATACGCCGTTCTGGTAGAGGGTTCATTGTAGAAGTTAGGGTTTGGTCCTGATTTAAATATCTTTCGGGTCAACCAACAGTGGCTTGCTACAAAATGGTCAAATCAGATAAGTGTCCTATTTTGAAGCTGCACAAGGATGTTTGGAGATTTATAATTTTGTACGATGATTTGATGACAACTGTATTATCAGTGATGGTACGTATGTCAATGAAAGCCGTAATACATTGCGAATCTTAGGTGGACCGAAGACTATTTAGGCACGATCCTCGTAATTGAGGAATAAACATTCTCTGCAATTCCTGTCATTGATTTGACGCAGAACAGAAATCTCTTATAAACAATATTTAAATAAAATACAAAACAATAAAGCGTTTGGATCATTAGGTCATAAAAATGTTATAGCCTTTTCCATAAAGTTCAGGCCATCAAATCGGTGTTCTGAAATGGCATATTTCAAACAATTCTTTCAAGATATTAATTTTTTAACAGAAGTGAGATGAAATAAACTTCAAATTTGGATTAAATTATCCTCTTAATGCTTATTTTGTTGCTTTTTATATGATTGTGTGCATGTGAAATATATTTTTTAAAACCATTCTAAAGCTATCTTAGATATTACCAGATCAAAATATTTTTATATATGTTGAAATGTTTAATGAATAGATTTTTTCAAATTAATTGCTTCAAATTGTAATCTGAAATATTAAGCCCATTTTCAAAATCTTTTTTTCCTAGTCAAGCGGTAGTAAGAAAAATAAATTGTTTGTGACTGTGAAAAGGTAATTGACTATATTTATATTTAAAAAGAATTATTAATTTTTTAAAATCTTTTTTGACTCATTTTAACTTTGTGGAAATTCCAAGAGTTATTTTGCCAAATTTTTTACATCTGTAATCGTTTCTAAATTTCTTGAAATTTATCACCACAATCTTGATTATTTTACATCATACTAGAAGCTGTAACTTTAATCGTAGGAATAATATAGTACAAATAAGTTATTATTGAGAAAGATATCATGCATGTAAGATAATGCATGTGATTTGCCACGTGAGCTTCAATGTAATTACTTAAAGCTCAAGGCAGTTCATGAAATTTTAAACCATTACAAAATGACATTTGAGCCTGCATCCAATTTCCACACAATTAGTTAGCGAACACCAATAGATTTAATGTACTTCACCCTCATGTACGATGCATCATTTGATTTCATAACTGAAAATCGAAATATTATATGAATCCCTAATATGCAAAAAACTATTACGATAAAACTTTACCAATAATTGGAATTGGAATCTTCTTAATGTACGATACATCATTTGGTTTTGGAATTGAAGATCTGCATTTCGTCTAAATCCATAACATAAAAAAAAGCTATTAAGATTAAATATTTTTTATTAAACAGAATCTCTTTTAAAACTGTATTGCAATATGTATTAATACTATTACACTAAATATGTATTGAAATGAAGTAAAGAAAGAACATTTGTATAGGAAATTAAAGCAAAATAAAATCGAGTATTTTTTTCAGAAACTTATAGGATAATGATTAAATAAAATTGTATCAAGAAAGAACTCTACGTTTTGAGAGTCATTCTCCAGAAATATTGAATAGAAATAACTTTGAATTTTAGCAGTGTACTTTTTGTACTACTTATCTGTAAGATAGAAATGTCTTAAAATTTTATTTATTATTTTTATACGGAATATCGTAAAAATATGTAAATGTTATATGCAATTTCAAATAAGATGTAACAGTTTTATCCATAAAAGTTTAAAATGCAAGTGTAATTTTTTCACATGGATATAAAATAAAAACATAAGAGACTGAAAAACTACTTCCTAAGAGTTTCATTCTGTAGCTGCCTTGCAGAAAATAAATTTTATATTGGCAAAACAATGTTGCAAAAAGTTGGCAAACAATGAAAAGGAAAATAATTCTCCAAAGAAAAATTTTGAAAGCAATGTTGCAAAAAGTTGGCAAACAATAAAAAGGAAAATACTTTCACTTTAAAAGAAAAGTTTTTAAAAAATTGGAACGACTCGAGGAAGAGACTCGTTGATGTCAACAAATCGCTGCAAAATGCCAAAAACAGTTTGTGTTGAAGATCTTTTTTCGGAAACTCTTACCAAAAAAAGATTATTTTCCTGCTGCAGACTTCCTGTTTTCAGTTTGAAACGATTCATAAAAGGACATTCAGTTATATTAATATCTTTCTTTAATCTACGAATTGCGTTTTGCCAAATATTGATTCGTATTAAAATCAATTACATTCTGGAGAACTGTCTGATATCTGCTGTTCGAAAAAAGGAATGTATTTTTTGCCTAGAGAGTGTTTTGTGAAAGAACGATACATTTTTTTTATTTGCATAATTTTCGCTTACAGAGCTAAGAATTTTGTTAAGGAAGTGTTTCTTATTCATATTTTAGAAGAATATACATCTAGTTCTATAATATAAAAAGATTAATAGAACAATGTTTGATAATATATTGTATTCTTCTATTTTGCTTCTTTAAAGTTCTTAAGAACAAATTTTTATACTAGTTGAAAATATTTTAGAAGCCTATTTCTTTTAGTGGTGCAACATCACTGACATAGCATCCAGTTTGAAAAATTCTAGTTTTGTACATTTAAGATGTAAAAAATTATATTCTATTAACCCCTTTACAGACAATGACGAGTTTGACTCGTGCATCGAATTACTGAATTTTTAATCAAAGGCCCTTATATTATAAAAGGAGTTAAAATAATAATAAATGTCCCAAAGAGGATGTATCATCTAATTAGAAAAGTAAATTCGCAGGACAAGAGGTTAAGGATATTATTATTATCCATAATAAATGACAAACCTCAATCTATTGAAACACGTGTACTATTTTTGTGTTTTCTACAATAGAAATGCAAAGGAAAATAAAATATTTTTTTGATTTCATCGTGAATAGCAAATAAGTTGCTGTTACTTTATAAATGGTTTACTACATGGAATGTTATAAAAAAAATAGCTTGTTTTATTTTAATAAGGAATCAGAAAAAAAAATATGATTTGTTTCGTGAATAAACGCCTTATATAAAAATAGTAATTATAAAATTGTATTCAATTCAAAAGTAGTAACTTAATTTAGAAATAAAGATGAATTATTTTTTTAAATTAGAATATGTAAAGTAATAAATATAATAATGAAATATATATGCTACTAAATAGTAATTGAGGAGATAATATTAAAATAAAACACAAATTAAAATCTCTCCTCCACAATTTTTTTACAAACAATGAATCAATAGTTAATAAAGTTATTTTTCATTATCCTATTTAAATTTTTTCTGCCTCAACTTTCAATTATTGAGATTTCAAGCCTAACCAGAAGTCATCAGACAGTGAACTGTTCTTGAACCGATTATCAGTTTATCTTTGCAAAAAATCATTGAAAATTAGAGAAGAATTGAAACAGTATTTTTCTTATATCCATTTGTAGGATTTTTATCACAAAAAGAATTCTTTTTATCATTGAATTTATGTCCATACTATTAAGATTAATCTCCAAGAAAGAATATTCTAATTCTAAAACTCCAAAATAGAAATTACATTTTACAATTTTAATAGC
>JAPMOR010094606.1:0-12601 GCA_026543865.1 Argiope aurantia | reverse complement strand
AGTTACTTGTAAGCGCTGACTCAGCATCAGTGGTTAGTTTTTGTGGCAACCTTGACGAGCCAGATGTTTTATTGTTTATATTAAGTTGCTCCTCCGCGCCTGGAAGCGTGACCTCTGCGAGGCGCGTACTTAAGAGTTTAGGATCCAAATGTATCAAAAAATTATGGCCTGATTTTTGACAGCTTCGGCAGAGGACTGTGGATTTGCAGGGTGGCTTATGCAATTTCAAACAGTTCTTACAAATGTTATATTTTTCTAAAAGTTCGATTCTTTTAGAAACTCTCAATTTTAAAAATTCAGAGCATCTTTGCAAAGGATGTTCAAATTTACATAAAATACATGGTTTTACATTACTTAGTTTATTCGAATTAAGAAGAAAGTTTTTTGGCTTATTTATTGCGCCTTGAAATTCCTTGTGGAATTTGTTACTTGTAGGATATTTCCCTAACTGATCGAGTACCATCGCTCTTGATTCTAATAAATGCAAGAGCTCCTTCAATGAAGGTATTTGTTTTGATTGTATGGACATTTCATATGCCTTTTTACTCTCTTTGTCAAGTCTTTCTAATGTTATATTTACTAATATAGCATTTGTTAAATCATTACATTCTAAATTTAAACTTTTTAAACCTCTCAGATTTTTATTTATTGTGTCTGTGATATTTCGTAAGCCTTTTGCAGACTCAAAATTTATTTTTTCTCGTTTCAGCATATTTCGAATGTGAATATCAACAACTGCTTGCTTATTTTCAAAGCGTTCTTCGAGAGCAGCAAACAGTGACTCAAATGTATCGTCACTTGTTTCTATAAATTTAGCTTCACCACGGAGGGCAGCTTTTAAATAAAATAACTTTTGATCATTCGTTGATTAGGTATTGTCGTTTATTAGACACATAAATTGATTTTTGAAATTTCTGAATTCTTCCATTTTTCCGTAAAATAGCGGTAAGGGGATTTCCGGAAGTTTCGTTTTTAAATCAATATGACTGATACAAGCTTTCAAATTTGAATTTTGATCATTTATACAGGGTGTTTCAGTGAACTGTTTCAGAACTTCTAAGAGGGGTAGGGTACATCCTGACAACTCGAAATCATAGAGCAATGTGGGATCGGAAATGCTTTCCTGAAGCGGTGTTGTACACAGAAGCACCATAAAGAAAAGAGACCCTAAATGAGAAATCGTTTTAATAATACATGAAAAGAAGCAAAAGGTACATGGATTAAAGTAAGTGTTCGAAGTTTCTTCCACGGGCTACAATGCACGCCTCACATCTCCGACGCATGGACATCCGAACATTTTGGAATACTCCAGGCATATATCGAATCTTTCCGGCAGCTACTGCGATTTTTGCAACGAGCTCCTCAGCAGTGTCAACAGGGGTGTCATAAACTAGCGATTTAATATGACCCCAGAAATAAAAATCAAGACATGATAAGTCGGGTGACCGAGCAGGCCAACGCACGGGACCCCCACGTCCGATCCACCGTTGACCAAATGTGACATCCAGGTAGTTACGAACATCTCCGCTATAATGGGCAGGGGCTCCATCATGTTGGAACCACATTGTCTGTTGCGTCAATGCAAAAATCTGTTCATCTCTCAAAAGTTGTGGCAATACTTGCTGCATAAAGAGCAAGCACGTAGGTCCGGTTAGACGACCCGGTAACAAGTAAGGTCCGATGAGGTGATCTCCCACAAAACCGGCCCATACATTGACCGAAAATCGATTCTGTGCTGCACGACGTCATATTGCATGTGGGTTCTCCACCGCCCAATTATGGTCGTTATGCGTGTTGAAAATTCATTCCCTTGTGAAGGATGCCTCATCGGAAAACAGCACTTCAGCAGGAAAAAGGGGATTTTTAGCACATTTTCCCAGGTACCACTGTGCGAAAGCAATACGAGGTACATAATCCTCCGGTTTCTGTGTCTGGACACGCTGCACGTGAAACGGATGCATGTCTTCTGCTCGGAGAATCCTCCAGACGCTGCAATGGGAAACCCCGACTGCGTTTGCTACACTTCGTGTACTCGTTCTTGGATTCCCCTGTACATGCTGCTAGAGATGCATAATCCACGATTTTTTGAATAACAAATAATTTTGCTATTGATATTTTTAAATATTTGTTCCAAATATCTGTTATTTAAATCATATTATTAATTAAAAATTATTACTTAATATTAAATATAAAATTTATTAATTGTAATTAATACTTAATTTACTAATTTAAGTACCGTGTGATTGGATTAATTTATCTATTTCAGCTTACTTCTTAAATTTGATTTTTTTTTCAAAACTATTTATTTAATTTCTTTATTGGAGTAAACCATTTTCTGAAAAATTTGAATTAAATATATATGTCATTTCTTTAAATTGTTTAATGTAGTTCTATTTTCTACCAATAGATGGCGCCAGCAGTAAACGGAGTATATGCAAAGTCACAGCAATTAAAAATGATTTGTATGGAATAGTGCATCAAATGCGAATATCGGAAGTGGAGCGGCGACTTCACACTTTCCAGTGAAGTCACCGCTCCGATAAATTTCAGTGCTTTGCAATTCAATGATACGATAATTCCAAGAATAACCGGTCCGTTCACTTTTTAAGCCATTCACAGATTTCTCCTTTTCTGTTTTGTTCGAGAGCTTCCATTGGACAGATTGTATCGATTGTTACTTTCCAGTGAAGTCACCGTTCCGGTAAATTTCAGTGATTTAGTATCGATTGTTACTTTCTATCGTGATCCAAAACCTGTTATCGAAATATCACCAATAAGATCGTATCAAGGATTTGAATCACACCCCTCTTTGAAAAGTATTGATCACTATTATTTGTGACTTTTTGATATTGGTTACAGTAAAGTTCCCTTACACTTCCAACGTGTATTTCTCCTAGCTATTCCAACAACGGCTGGCGCCTATTCTATGTCTAGGTCTGAGTGACCATTTTATATTCAGTTCAATCTTAATAATCGTCCGATTCAATCGTGATGATTGTGTAGAAAATAAATACAGGAACCCATTGTATTCTAGATTATTGTATTATTTACATATTTACAGTAATGGGTTAAAATCTAAAACATAAAAGTGAATCGAGTCTCTTTCGTTCATGGCGAACCACACCACCTTCGCTCGTCGTCCCTCGTCCTTCTCTGTCTGATCCACTTCCTGTTCCGTCTCCCTCCGTGTTTCACCCCCTCAGCTACCACGTGACCTTTCCCCTCTTGACTGATTTGCAACCTTCGTCGTTGGGAGCGGAGGAGCGGGTCTTACAGTTACGTAATAACCGCTCGTAAAATATTCGTCATCCCTACATGCTGCAGCACATTCTGTTCGGCGTTTGCAGTCCATGCTGTTCTTACCCTGTCCCTGTGAGCTCTTTCTAATGAATCTGTCTCAGCTAACCTCTGTTGCAGTCTTGCAAAGAAATTATGACTGGGAATACGCCTCGTCGGATATCGTTCCGCGTACAAACGCTGTGCGGCTGGCCCACTACAATTTGCAGCCCCGTACGCCAAATGCATATCGGCTAACTCTGCGATCGTGTAATGATCCATCCTACTAACTTGGCGTTCTTATGCGAAATGAAGAGTCCTTGCACAAAAGCTCGTACTTTTCGCACAACGCCATCTACCGCGTCAGGAAAGCATTTCTGACTGCCCATGGGTGTATGATTTTGGTTCGTCAGGAGGTACCCTACCCCTCTTAGAAGTTCTGAAACGGTTCACTGAAACACCCTGTATTATGAATTACATTTTCCTTAACATTATAATTAGAGAGTAAGCATTTCAAACTTACCTCTATTTCGTTTCTTTCTTCTTCGATATCCAACATTTCTTGATCGCACTTCTGGCTAAGTGTTTCAACTTCGTCGATTTCTAAATAATCCTTGAATAAAATTTCTAATTCATTTTTTATTTCTTCCACAATTGCCAGATTTTGTTGACAGCTGAATATAAATTGATTTTCTTCTTTAACCGTTGAACTACTTTCAACAAACTTTTTAATACTTGTTAGTTTCGCTTTTATCCTTCCACGGGTTCTATTTAACTCTTTGGCTTTGTGAGTTTTATTTTTTTCCATATTTTCGCTAATCCGTCTCCGGGTCGCTAGGACTAGAATGGAGAGGTTCAACAATGATGACGGACCTTTTTTTAGTTTTTTCAAGATTTTATTGTTTCTCCGCTTTCGGGAGTTTCTTTGAGCTTTGCCTTTCGACGTTGCTGCTACATCAATGATGTTACAAAGACTGATGGTTTTTTACATATACCGCTAGAGGACGTTACAAGTGAAAGGCGGGGCAACATACTTACGTAAGAAGCACTACCATTAACTTTGACGACAAAAAATAATGCATTAAAGAGGATTCCCAGGGGATGATTTCTTGTTGGATAAAATTACCTTATAAGACATCGCTAATGAGAATTTAGAAAACTTCTGTCCATTGAAAAGTGTAATAGAAAGATGTAAAGCATTTTTTAAAACCAAAGTGAAATAAATCTTAAAATTCCTTATCATCGGATGCAATCGCATGCTTTTTCCTATACCAAAAGATATTGATACACGGTGCTGTTTGCACAAAGTCTTCTCAAATGGCCATTTCAAGTTTTAAGAAATTGTCTGTGGTGTTCATTTGAAAAAAAAAACATTGTGTGGTGGAATAAAAAGTTTACTCTTTTCTAAGACACTGTATCACTTGGTTACGAGCTAAACATTCCAAAAACTTGCCAGTACAAGACTTAAAGAGGATTGGTCGATAATGATTTGGATCTTGCTTAATCTCACCAGATTTAAGGATGGGTACAACTGTAGCCCTCAACCAGAAAACTGGGAAACATAGTCGTGCCAAATTCTTAGTGAACAAAAGCAAGTTTGTGAGGAAAGAAGATGCACATAGGTGTTTCTGCATGTTATAATGAGTTTGGTTTGAGTCTTGTGCCACTAATTAGAATTTTTATGAAATATATTTCATTTCATGTAAAGTATATGTAAAAGTCGAAGTAAAATCTTTTACGTATGAAGTAAGAAATTGATTTTGTTCTTCGCACATTTTTAAATTAATCCATTAGCTACTACAGTACAAATTTTATGTACACCTTTTGGAGCCAAAAATATATTTAGCACACCTGACAGTTTAGTTTCATTCTCTCTCTCTATATATATAGTCAGTCAATATTATGCGAAGCATAAAGTGTGTATTCTGTGTTTCGTTACTTTAGAACAAGCGAATAAATTTGAAATTCGTCTGCATCTGCAGATTGAATGGAAACGAAGTATAATTTGAACATAATTATAAAATTACACAATTTTTTAAGCACATGTACGATATCAAAAAAAATTAAAAAAAAGTCGGTAATGTGTTAATAAAATCATTTGGGCAAAAGTTTTCAAGCAAGTTCTCAAAAAGGGGTGTTTCCTATTTTATTTTAAATTTCTTTGGCTTACGAAATATGCTCTATGCTAATTAAAACATGTGTTCCAAGTATCAGGAAAACATCTAAAGATTTTTTTCTCCTTTCTACTTTTCGAGGAAACGAATCCAGCATTAGAGTTTATATAAAAAGTCGGTTTGCTCTTCCCAAGATTTCTAATTTGACGAAACTTGGCTTTAGCTTCGGAATTTAATTTTTTTGAGCCACGAAGCAATACAAAGAATTTTTAAGGGTTTCTTGAGAAATTTCTTATTTGATTTCCCACCAAGCTTGCATAGTTGTGGAATGTACTTCGGTGTTTTTGTAGATAATTGCTGCTGCAATTATGTAATTGGTAAATGTATTAACCGAAATTTAAAGAATGTCTCTCTGGTTATATATAAATTCAGCTGACAAGGAAATAAGGACTAATCTGCTTTTCATAAATGCATTTGTTTTGTTTCAAATAGCTACAGTGGCTCTCAAAATTGAGTATACACTATACTCTTTCTTCTTTAAATTTATTCTTTTTGATCTTAACATTCCTACTTATGGCTAATATTTATAAGAACGACAAAATATACATTAACAAAAATATTAGGCTAAAAAACAAAATAGAGGAATCAATATTTTTTATTACAGTAATTTTTATGTCAAAGTTACAAATTCCAAAATCGCAAAATTGAGTCTACATCTATCAAAATCTGTCAACAAAAAGAGAAAAAGATAATTTATTTTGTTGCATATCCTTTTGCATTTAGAACAGCTTGCAAACGGTGTGGCATTGAGTTGACAAGAGTTTGAGTTGTTTCGCCGGATATTTTCGACCATTTTTCGTGCAATACTCTTTATAAGTGTTCATTGTCCCCAATATCGCGTTTTTGAACCGATTTTCCCAATTGTGCCCACAAATTTTCAATCACATTGATAACTGGAGATTAAGGAGGGGTGTGTAATTGCATTTTAAAATTACACAACATTAACTTAACTATTTTTGCTTTATATTTCGGGTCATTTTTTTGTTGAAACAGAAAACTTGACCCTAAACCCAAATTCTGGGCACTTTGTTTTAAACTGTTCTTCAATATATCCAAATATTTACTTCTGTCCATAATTCCATCAATAAAAACTAAATTTCACACTCCTTTTACAGACAAGAAGTGAACCCCCTGTATTCTTGACGGAAGGATTGATGTTTTTAGGAAGTTCAGAAATGGGCTTTCTCCAAACATAACATCGACCATCACTGCCAAAAACATTGAACTTACTTTCGTCACTGAATATTACTTGAATCCAGAAGTCAGGAGGCTTTGAAATAAGACTTTTAGCAAATGAAATTTTCTCTCGATTTACTTTGGAAATGAATGGTTTTTGTTCCTGCTACGCGACCATTATAATTTGCTTTTCGGATTACTCTTCGAATTATTTCTACAGAAACACTTTCCAATTGTTCTTGAAGTAGATGTGGCAATTTTTGTAACACTCCCTTTGGATTGTTTGCTACCTGTCAAATAACTCTTCTCTTGGTCGTGGCACTGAGGATTTCCTTTCTTCCTCTTCCAGGTTTATTAGCAATTTGGCCATACATTTTATACTTTTGGATAATTTTTTTGAATGCATCCGTGACTGCGTTGAATTTCCCTTGCAATTTCTCGTTGAGATTTACCATCTTCAGACAATCGAATTACAAGTTTCCGAATTTCAACATTTCTTTCATTTCTGGAGCTCATTATGATAACCAAAACTTTTTTTTTCGCTTGGAAATCAATGATTGCCAATTAAATTAACAAAACTATTTTACTTATTCATTTGAAAATAGTGTTAGAGAAGTCTCATGTTTTATAAGGTGTATACTCAATTTTGACACTTTGGAATTTGTAACTGACAAAAATTACTGTAGTAAAAATATTGATTCCCCCGTTTTGTTTTTAGCCTAATATGTTTGCTAATGTATATTTTGTCGTTCTTATAAATACTAGCCCTAAATAGGAATATTAAGATCAAAAAGAATTAAAGAATATAGTGTATACTCAATTTTCGGAGCCACCGTAGATGTGGAATAATATTAGAAGTTCAATACAAAATAGTATTAGAAGTTCAATACCTTACAATTACATTTTATCACAGCAATTTCAAGTTTTCTGTAGTTAAAATTGCAAAAATTCAGATTTCTGAAAAATAGCATCTTAAAGTGTACTCTTGGAAACTTTCAGAATTTTGTCCAAATTAAACTAAGCAGATTGAATACTAGTTAATTTGACAGCAAAAATTCTCCGCGTGTTCAGATATTCTCACCGCCTGAAGACTAACGATGTTACCCCAGTAACTGTACAATGTTTGAAAAATATCAAACAATATCGTACACACAATATTGAATTATATGCAACAATATATGAAAAGTACAAATTTTTTTTAAAGCTCTGATGCAGAAGAATTCTAGTACAATAGTTTAATACTTCATTTACTTGGAGAATCGTATCCCAAATGAACACTAGAACATACATTAAATGGCCGAATACTAAACATTTGAAAATATTGAACGATTCTACATTAAAAAATCGAGAAGATAAATTCTGCACTTAATGTTGAGATGACATTACTGTAAATTGAGTATTTTACTTGAAGTGATCCGACAACCTAAATAGCTCGTATCGTATTGTTAAACGCAATACATTGATACCTAGATTAGGGTTCTTTAAGACCAATTAAAAATATCCAATTTTTATTTGAATAAAAGGCGAGCTTTAAGCGAAATAATTTGTTCCCATTTTCATCATTTAACTATAAGTAAGAAGACTGCTTACGGATAAATTTGCTTCCTAGAAATTTCTCAAACTTTTATCATAAATCGAATATACCAAAATTTTTAAGTTAAGTTTATACACAATTACGGTGAGCAACCCTTGTTTTGTATTAAAATTTCAATTCTCATAAGCTAAAAACCAAGTAGTTTCTAGAAATAGTCGTGTCTTAATTTAGATTAAGTCTGTTCGATTCAGAAGCAATATTTTACAATATTAAGCAATATTTAAGTTGTAGTCACGTGTGAAAGCGTTTTCAAATTTTTAGCTAGATTGTCAAAGAAAAATAAAAGCATAAAATTAGAAGCGCGCGAAAGACTTAAATTCGTATTTCAAGATCTCGCTAGTCAAGAATATCAGACGCTAAAGCTCAAGGTAAGAGAAATAGCAAATTTAAGTTCAATTAAGTACGCTTTAGAAAATTCATACTCGAACAGCTAGAATGCCCAGGATATTCATAGCACTGGGAACTTATTTGGGGAACACAGGAAAAATATAATATAGGATGACAATATTGGTCAACGATAGACGTCTTGACTTTACGCTGCTCAAAAATTGCAAGATATATTCCCAAATTTTACAATCTTGTCACTATTACTGGAAGCAAATTCCTTTCCCATGACTTTCTGCTTCTGGAAAAATTTTATACCCATTAAAGCAATTTAGCTTCTGTAGTCTCTTCCTAGTCTAGCATCACGAGTCAAAGTTTATAACCCTTAGCTAATCAAATAAATCGTGGAAAGACAAATTTCAAAGGATGTAAAGTAAAAGGGCAAAGTACTTCAAGGATGAAGTAGCCTTGTAACAAGTGGTAGTTTCCGGTTTAAATCCCTAAAAGTATACAGTCGTCACCAGATAGTTCCATTTCATAATCCATTTGTGAAGTTTTGGACCGTTTGCTTGCGAAAAAATTTAACTCTTGTTCAACCAACCGATCAATTCTTAGAAACATTTTCCTTTCAAATATTATTGCTTCAAGTTTTAAAAACTAGGTAATTATGAGATTCAGTACGAACAATTAAACTTTTTTGGAATACCCCGATTTTGCTTATTTAAACAATGAAAAATGGTGTTAATTTAAAACTGCAGGTATGAAGGACAAGTGTACGCCACTTAATGTACAGGGTGTCCTACAAGATATGCAGCGTCTAATATTTACAGATTCGGATAGAACACGTGTTATAAATTAAGATACTCGTCTTAACGTGTTCTATCCGAATCTGTAAATATTAGACGCTGAATAGATTGTGTGACACCCTATAGCTCTAAAGTAGCTAGCATGGGTATTTACGAAGCATGTTCAGGGGATTTTTATCCATCCTGCCAATCTGATGAAGTTTTGGCGTTTAAACAGGGTCAATACACCCAAAAATATGGCACTGAAAGTTACCCAAAGGACTATTTGTTACCGAAAATAAAAATCGAGCTATTAAAATTTGAGAAACAAGTTATCCAAGTTACAAAATCCAAAATTGCCAAGAGAATATACCGCTTGCAATACAAGTTTTGCATAGAAGCTAGTGTTTAAAAATGAATACAAGAACAGATTTAAAATAGCTTTATTTTAAAATATATTCTTGAAAATTAAAATAAGTGCTACAAATCGATCAAGTTCTATTTCGTGATAGTACAAGCCACCTATTTACATCCCCACTTCTGGGAAATCAAACTTTCCTACAAATGGCACAATTGGCAAGCTCGTTTAGAAGCTTCAAGTCGAATTTCTCGCAGTTGGCTGGGTCCATCACAGTTTCAGTTTAAATACTACGTCTGGGCACTTCGCAGAAGTCTTAGTTGCTGTATTCACAGTACACAAATTTCGAGAGGATTAAGATGTATTCATATTTTATAAACTCAAATTTCAATATCAAATCCGAGTCCGTCAGTTTAGAATAAAAAGATCACATCAATTGCTTAGTGTTCACCAGGAATCTGCGTCTTCAGATGCTCAAAATTCAAAATCTTGAAACAAGGAAACCGTTTATTCCCACTCTCCCACGTACAGAACACCTGGAGATGCAGGACTAGTCAATGTTCTCATTCTTCCATACAGCTTTGAATATTCGTCATCGGTAAATGGCTCAGATTCTGAAATTGAAGTTACACGTTAGACAGAATTAGAGTTATATTTCAGGCAAATGGATTATGGAACAGATTTTAAAGTTTATCGAAAGGCGATTTAATTAAAAATATATTAATATCCAAAACATACCATTTAAGTGAAACTGTTGTAATACATCTTTCATATGAAACATTGGATTAGATCCTTCCTTGTTACCAGCTTGGACCGCCTAGCTCGAGAAGTGTTACAGAAAATCTGCTTTTTCACTATTTGTGGTACATGCTGTAGATAACTCCATTAAGATTATGAAGTCTTTCAAACCAGTTAAAGCTTTTTTTTAATGTTGGAGGTAAAACGGTAAGTTTAATTACCGCATTCAGTTCGATTGCAATGAAGCAATTTCCTATAACTGAAACATACAATGAAAAGAACGTAGATGGCCTCTTAACTCGATAAGCCTTTTGCTCATCTCTGGTAAGTGCAGAGTACCGATAGAATCTAGTATTTAAACAATACTGAAAAATCAAATTTCCAAACCAAATAATTACATGCATTTTAATAATTTTGAGTATAATTGGAAAAACCAGAAGTGTATTAAATACAAACTAACTAAACGAAAAGCCATTATATTTTATCTTTTTCAACAAAAAATTGTTAAAAATGGATTAAACTGAATATTAACTTCGCTTGATAAGGCATAATTTTCTCGAAACAATGATATAATGTCGACAGACATTGATCACTATAGTTTATGGTTAAGCTTGTCCACGAAAATCAGGAAAAATTGAATACTGAATACATTTATGAAGCCATTTTTCCCACTTGAATTCGAGAAAAATGGCAAGATATGGAATGTTCGGTTTGCATGCAATTGTTGAAGTGATCGACTTTTCCAACCGATTGCGTTGGAATCGTGTATCCTATTCATATCGTATCTAAATATTTATACACCAGCACAACCAAACAGACATTTTAACAGTATTTACACATTCTAAACAGTGTACATTCATAAATCACAACTGAGCATTTAATCCACGAGTGCCATCCCTAAAGCGTAAGATACGATATAAATACAGGCATAGTTTTATATGCATCAAGTTTTGAGATCATTTTAGTTATGAACTTGTAATGAGTACAGAATTGATTTAATCTTTTAAAGCATAAAATTTCTTACCTTTCCCTGAATCAAAGGAAGACGACTTATCACTTTGCCTAAGAAGACTTAAATATCCTGAACTATGACTCTTTCGGACAGGAATTGGATTAAGTGGATGTTGAGCAGTTTGAGTAGACGTTTTCTTTACAAAATTGGGAACCCTAGCTTTCATGCCGCAGTAGTACGGATCATCTAAAAATAAAAATCAATAAGAATATGAACCGACGTTGATATTTTCGACACCGTATTCAGAGGACTCGCTTGATTTCCTTAGCGACTTGTATGTATCAAGTACCAATTCTACGAGTTTAAAATCAGAAGCATAAAATTCATGCTGTACGATATAAAGAGTGATGCTTAGAAAGATTAGAATGGAACCGATTTCTCAGAACGTTATGAATATCTAGGCCTTTTAAGACGCCTCCAAGTTCCTTCTACTTGAAGTATTGCCTTACAGTTAACTCCATGCACCAAGACTTTTCATTCGAATTGATGTAACAACGACCAAATGGCATCTCTGGTGTGTATAGGGTTAAGAGTTAACTACGATTCTATATGAAGACGAAACCTTTATGAAAATGGTAATGTCAAATCTGATTAGTTCAATTGGCCAGATACCAAGCCTACATTTTCCCGCTTCTTTTGCTTATCTGCATATTTGGGGTATACTAGATATATTAAGGTAGACAAGATTAATTCTCTTATATAAGAGACAATCTCATTTAAATGCGATTCACGTTTTGGAAATCTGTCACTTGTGTAATACTACAAGTCCCCGTAATGTTTATTAAACAAACTTCAAGTTATTTTTCAAGACGTGAATGGCAGAGAGAATTTCATTGAACTGCTTTATATGCCGGAGCATTAAGTCATTTCGTCCCTAGATGAACGTTATGGCCCTCTATTGCGTTTATTTGAATCCTTAAATATATGCCAAAATAAAATTTTAAGAGCCGCGATTAAAATAAAGCTCACGAAATGCAACTATTCTGAAAATAGTAAAAGTTCAGAAATTTTAACAGTAAGATTTGCATGGAAGCTTAAGACATTAATTTATCTGAAACGGATGATTTAAGCTTGTTTGTGTAGCTTAAATTTCTTATAACTAGAAAATCAACACTTCAGATGAGCTGACATGGGACGAGTTGCTTTCAAAACATTAATCAATTC
>JAPMOR010094586.1:0-34334 GCA_026543865.1 Argiope aurantia | reverse complement strand
TATCGCACATTTATTTGACCTTGAAGGCAGTGTTATTAGGTTCACAGCGGAAAAGGATATATTATTCTGAAATTGCTGTGTCCAAGTGTTTCGTTATATACCATTTGCTTATCTGCTTAAAAAAAAAAAAAATCATTCGATTTTCGATTCTAAATTAAAGAGTGTGATGAAAATGCAATTAAAGAAATGCGTGTCTCTTGCGCGAAAATGGTGTGCGGAAAATGTACAGAGAAAATTGAATATAATATCACTGTATCCATTGCAAATGAGGCATGTACAAAATATATTGCGTAAAAACGATAAATGATGAAAAAAAAACACGTTCTCGCAAAAATTACGATTTTACTTATTATACTAATATTTATGAATATTATTTTTTATTTTATTTTACAGAAATTAACTAATTTGTTTCGTTACAGTTTTTACGATTTAAAGTCATAAGATATAATAATAAAATTAAAACAAATTGTAAAATTTAAACCCTACTGAACAGTAATCCCGCAATTATTTCGTTATTACAATTATTTTATATCGCGGTGTCGAAACGACACAGGCGGAAGTTAAAGGGTCATCGAAATCCTGGACATTCGAGTGTTAATGAATTAGTTTTTAGTTAATAAAAATAAACTATTGTTTGCAAGCGGATTTTACAATCCTCCGAGTTTTGCGTATGCCTTCGAATGGGTTTAATTTGGTAAAATAGGGGTAAAAGGAAGGAGGAAATGTTTATATTTACCAATAAAGTAAATTTTCAGAAAGCCCACATCTTTCTGCGTTTTACCCCTTAGTGAGATAGAACCGTCGAAAAGTGGTCGCCTCAGAATACTGAAACGAACATTACGTGTATGTTGTTATACCCACTGAACTGACCAAGAGAACAATACAGCGGCATCTATGATAAGTTTAGGATTTCTATTAAAAACAACGTCTTCTATTCCCTTTCCTTCCACCGAGGAAAACAAAGATGTTTTTTTCCTTTTTTTTTTCTCCCCCTGAACTGAGGTAGAGGGGTAGAGTAAAATGGACTTCATTCTATTAAATCGTCATAAAAACTATTATGCTGAACCCTAGAAATTAACGAGCCATTTGTAAATGGAGAGAACAGCATATAAGCGTTTTGTACTTCGTATTATATAGTATAAAATTTATTTCTGCAATTTAGACACCTTTTCTCGACTGAAGTCAAAATTAGACATAAAACTACATTTTTGCAAAGAAGATGAAGTACTAAATTTCATTCTTGTGTTTAAGTTATCGCATTTACATGCATACAAATGTGCAGGCAAACAATCGGTTAACCTGTTGACGAATACGATTCTATAGCGTAGATGCTAAATTGTATTCCAGATTTTAACATCAAGATCTTAGGGTTTATATTTATCAAATCCATTTGTTCTCAGACAGATGACAAACAAAGTACCGTAAATAAATTTCGTTTAAAATTTGGCAAAAATCTACAAATTTGGTATGAAGATCACACACCAAATTCCATGCGTATAGCTCAAGGATTTTTTTTTTTAAAGCTACAGTGTTCAGACAGACGTAGTAATTCCAAAAATGTGTTTTTCGGTCAACCAGAGGTTTTAAATGCGGATATTCGCCAAAACCTTGCGGTCGAATCTTTTGACAGTTACAATACTTTGTAAATTCTGTATGCGAGAAAGCGAAAAAGTAATTTATGATATCTTTAATACTGATATAAATACGCGATTGCAAGGTTTAACGTAATAATGAAACTAGAAAATGTTTTTATAAATCTTGATTATTATAGTAAAAGCAATTTCACAAACGACATAGAAAATATAAAAAAAAATGATTCAATTAAAATTGTTTTATTAAGAGTAGATTCAATTTTTACGGAAATGAAATTGGAGTAATTCAAAAAGTATTTTTTGAATTTTCAAACAATTAAAATCATTTTTAGAAAATATTTTCAGAAGATATAATTACAATCTAATGCTTAATCTTTGTACACTAAAAATTCAACAATGGTCTGCCTTTGTGAGCCAAGTTTCATTAAAGCCGTATGAAAACTTAATATTTGCTTTTAAAAAAGCGTTCAAAAACATATTTATATACAATCTTTACATACATTGATTTGTTTTAAATATCTCCTTTCGAATGTATGTAACCTAGGAAATTTAAACGAAGAATAACTGTCGCGTCTGGAGTCTCAATTTAATCACCTAAATTATTGAGAATTTTCAAAAAGTTGCTACATTTAATTTTTGCTAGACGATAAGAAAAAAGAAAGGAATCTGATAGAAAAAAAAATTCGAACTATTAAGAAATTCGAAGTAAAAACGAAGACAAATATTAAGAGCAATAATTCTGGTTTTTTTCATTATACATAGAAAGCAAAAATGACAAGCATCTATAGCGGAAAAACTGCATTTTGTCAATTTCCTAGATTTTTACTCACTGAAACCAGGAAAAATATTTAAACAATTCCATCAAGTCAGATTTACTTGTAAAACTCAGGTTTTTAGTTTAAATAAGATTTTTTTTTTTTTTTTTTTTTTTGCTTTTTAATCTGAAATATGGTATACCATTCTCGGTTCAAAAAATACATAGCCAATGATGATTTCATATATTTCAGAATGACAGTAAAGAGAAAGAAACACTTTTCAATTTGATATTGAAATGACGTACAGTGTAAGAAAAACTATACTACTGATTGATATTTTAGTATTAGAATAGTTATCAAATAGAAAACATGTTTTAATTAAGCCTTAAATCAGTCATACACTGAATGACTCTACTTCTGAAATAATGGCTTTATACCCACTTTCACTGACATTCGAAGTCATTCTGAGGATGAAGACAAATTACCACTCCAGAACGAATCTAGCCCAGACTTTTCTGCTGACGTGAAAACCCAACCACCTTGTCGGAACGAGCTTCAGGATCAAGGTAAAGGTCTCTTTCATAAATTTAAATTAATCGCCGAAACACGCACCAAGGTTCACACGATAGAGTCAGTGAACATGGCAAATCCAAACAAAAACTTTTAATAAATTCATAACTATTGTACTCCAATGCCAAACAAGGCGTTCTCTTGATTAATTACAGAGTATGCAAGAAATTTTTGGAAAAATCTTTCTCACTTGTTTGTGACGATGCTCAGAAGTAAATTAAATGCTTTTCACATATGAATTATCAGACAACTGATCATAGGTTTCTTTTAAAAAGAGCGTCAAAGCAATCCTGCAGCATATTGGTAATCCTTTAGAACACTTGATGCAGGTAGGCATCGAGTATAACGATTTGTACACGACTCTTCAGCTAAATCAACTATCGTGGATGTTTTATGGAAACTTCAAAATACTAACCACGTTGGAGGGTCAACAGATAGGTTACACAAAATATCTAAATGGAAGAAAGCCAAAGATTTTTACTGGTCTGTAACTGACGACCATTTCAAGGTGTCATAACGCTTGGCGAAAAAAGTGCCCTAATTACAGCTTGAAAATGTTTTATTACCACTTCTTAATTTCAAGTTACAGCTCGTTAAACTATTTATAAAATCACCGTCTAAAGATGGGGAATGCTTCGTATTTCTGTACTCCAAGTTACAAACCTGACAGAAGCTATATTGAAAGAGGGAATTTTTACTGACCCCGACAGAGAAAAACGTATCCAATTCCCTCTCTTCAGAAACAATGGAAGACAAAGTAATGTGAAATTTTTAATGACGCGGTGGACAGATTTTGGGGGATTTCTGTACACCTTCTCTAAAAAATTACTTTACCACAAACAAAACAAACTATAAACATTGTACAGTCGCCAACGAAACTAATGGGATGCATCTGCAACTTTCCTATTTATTAACACATTTTCACAAAACGGGTATCGTTGGAAAAAGCTCAAAAAGACATCTTAGTTTAGACGTTTTACTAATAATGCGAATTTTTGTATTTTCTGAAATGTTTCCATAACGCCTGCCAATGTTTTTCGTCCAATCGATGGCTTGTCATGAAATGAGCCGTCAATAATTTTTTTCTGAGCTAGTGATGAAAATTTCGCGAGTTAAAATGTTTGGAAAAATAGCACGTGAAATCTATCTATATCTATACTTATAATAAAGCACTGTGTATGTATTTTGGCACTCTATAAGTCAGACCATTTGACCAAAAGCCACCAAATTTTTTTTTTGATTTTTTAAAATTATTTAATTAAAAATGAGGCGAAATGTTGGCGTTTTTTCGCGATAAGTTCCGAAAATATTATCGCGCAAAAAAATGGTTTTTACATCAAGTTTAAAAAATTATCTTTTGAATAATACCAATGTTTTATCTTGTGAATTTTCCTTTTTATTTAATGAATTAAAAAAAATAGCCTTATTTTTCAACAATTTTCCACAAAATAGAAACAAAACTTCATCTGCACGAGCACATTACGCGTGAAGGGAAAAAATTGGTTTTTATCAACGAGTTGCCATCATATTGACCAAAGCTCAATGTAAGAAACAAGTTAAACATTGCAAACCTAAAAAACTAATTTTCAACGCTAATCTGTATGGAACGAAATAAATATAATATTTTCTAAAAAAATAAATACAAGACAAAGATTACTATCTTTTGCAGTAACTGCATTATTAATTCAATAAATTAGCTTTATTTAAGGTAAATATGGTTTAATCTTTCATTTCAGGGCCCAATGACTAATTTGTAAAACTTTAATAATAGAAACAGACGTGTTAAATTGGTCTAAATGAAGTAAATAATTATATTTTACGTAACTTGAGTCAATTAATGCTCTAACGAATCACTAATGTTTAGCTTATATCTAGATCGTCTCCTCTGCGAATCATATTTAACGAACTATTTTTGTGTCACTAATATTTCGAATAAAAATTGTTGCTCATTCAACTAAACTCAATCACTCCAATCAACTAAATTAGTCACCAAGATTGACAGATTTATGAAAATTTAAATGTCACTAAAAACGGACGATTTTAGACTACTTCATCGAAGACCCGTCTCAAAGATGATGCCCCAATCGGCGCTCAGGGTTTCTCAAGACGTTTGACCTAAGATTATGAAAATGTTGATTATTTTGAACTATTCTGTTCAAAATTTCATAAATTTCAGATTTGATCGCACAAGATTGAAGCATTCATTTATTTAAAAGCTGGATTGTCAAAAATAGTTGCAGAATTTGATCCTTTGAACCAAAAGACTGTATAAAATTTAAACTTCATAATTTTTTGAACTATATTTATAGAGCGAAACTAAACAAAATGTTTTTCTTGACGTAATTTAAATCCTTTTGAAAGTTAAACTAAAAATGTAAGAATGAAATGTAAGAAAATTGTACATTAAATGAAAGTAAAACTAAAATGCTGACAGAAAATTAGAGATATACATATTGCATTATGGCTTAAGGCCTTTATAATAGTATGAGGGAGTCAAAAGGTTATGAAAATTTGAAGTTTAAAATATTTTTATGAAGAAGCTTATTAAAAAAACAAGTTATATGAAATATTTAATTGAAATTTTAGATAGCATTAATACTGGCGAACCAGATGGTCATCAAAGGCAGCTAAAACTTATAATAATACGTGTGTGCTGGCGCTCTACGGGCCAGACTGTTTGATCTAGTCACCAAATTTGGCACATTTATACGTTGGAGGTCGGGAATGTGCATCTCGGAGCTATTTTTAAAATTTTTTAATTAGAATTTTGATTGAGTGCAAATTAAGCAAAATTTCGCTGTTTTTTCATGCTAATTCCGAAAATATCAGCGTACAAAAATGATTTTTTTTATGATGTTCAAAAATTTATTTTTTAATTATGAGTTTTAGCCTATAAATTAATTTTCTACTGTTGATTAATTTTTAAAAATGCTTTAACCTTATTTTCAACAATTTACTTCGCGCAAAATAAAAATTAATCTGCTTGAGCACGAGCAAATTAATCTGCATGGAAAAAAAAAATTAGCTTTTATCAACATGTTACCATCACAGTGACAAAAATCCAAATTTAAAAAAATAAGTCCACATCTTACATGGTTTAATTTTTAGTAATATTTTTTGCATGTGTCTGCATAAAATAAAATAAGCTTGAAATGCGATATTTTCTTTAAAAAAAAAAAGAAAAAGAAAAGTGAAAAGTTTAATTTTTTAAACGTTTTAAAATAGCCATATTATCAATTTAACATTTCAGTTTTATTTAAGGTATACATAATTTAATACGTACAGGATATGTACTCTAATCAGTGCCCCATAGCTAATTTGTAAACATTTAATAATAATCTGCTAACAAATTGGTCTAAATGAAATAATCATAGTTAATGCAATTTAAATCAATAAATGTTCTACTGAAATACGAATTTTATATTTTTTACAGATTCCCTGTTCTGGGTATCATATTTAATAAAATATTCACTACTATAGACTATAAATTCACTAAGCAGACACTAATATTTGAAATAATAAAAGTCCAATCTTTTTCAATTAAAACAGACTGATTTATAAAAATTTGAATGCCTCAATTCTATTTCTATAAAAACGCGTGATTTTAGACCTCTCCATGGAGGGTTATTAAGAAAATAACCAATCAGCGCTTGGACTTTCCCCGAGACTGATTGTCTAAAATAATGAGATTATTTATTGTTCTAAAATAATCATATTCAAAGCTTTATAACTCGGTAATGTTTCCTCTCAAAAGTTAGATTCTCAAGATAATTTTACTGATTATGATTTACAGGACCTAAGGACTGCTTAAAATTTATTTACAGCATTTAAATCCTTTTGAAAGTAAAACAAATTTATGATGAATCAGAGAAATGCTTCAAGAATAAATCTTTAATATATTGCATAAATTCTATGTACCACAAAGCATTTTGTTTCTTCATAAGATTACAATGCCGAAGAGTTCTATTTTCTGTAATTTATATTATATATGTTTTCATCCAGGAAAACAGTTTTCTTATCTAAATTGTATCTCTTGAAATTCAAATCTTACGGCAGTCGACAGCAAATTAGATATATATATATATATATATATATAGTACAATGAACAGAATATCGCGAATCTTCTATAATAATGCGAGTTATGTGACTATCGAAATTTGAAGCATAAAAATATTTTATTGAAGAAGCTATTAAAGAGACAAAGGTACACAGATATTTAATTGAAAATATTCCTTTGCATTACTCCTGGCAAACCAGCTGGTTGCCAAAAGTGGCTAGGGTTAAATGAAATGAATGAACCTTTGGAGAGCACATTCATTATTTAAGCTCAACAGCTCTCTGCTCAGTATGGTTCGCACCAGAGAAGAATTCTTTATTCAAAATATTGTTTCATCGCCATAAATATTACCCTCGGTCATTTCTATAACCAGATAGAGGAATAAAATTCCACCTAACTTTTACCTCCTTAATATTTTTGTAATTGAAAATTTTATTATTATTAAGTTAAATCTTTAATATTCAGCATTTGCTTACAGCATTGAAATCCACTTACTGTCCATATTATCCATAACAGTACTTGCCAAATATTGTCAACCTATGCTAAAATATTGTTATTTTTAAAATAACCTTATGGAAATTAATAAATATCCTATCTCACTAACAATCGCTTCAGCTTGAAAATAAAATTCCCTATTTTTAATGAACACAGATCATTTCATCGTCGTAAAATGTATGTACGAAATGACATCCCATTCATTTGCGATTTAAAAACACGGTTAGAGTAGCGCATTCCCTTTGGCATAAAAATGAAGCCGCAGTTCATTTTTCATTGAGGTGTCAACTACAAAGGCAGAATGAGTCACTCATTAAAAAAGTAAAGGTAAGGCTCAGTTTCTACTTATAATAAAAAAATTCCTCTCGATAAGCTGATTTAACCAAAGGTAGATTCCTTTTCATCCAAGTGTAGCACCAGAACTGTAACGCGTCCCCGGATGGGATAACAGATCATTCTGGCAACCCCTCATCTCCGGAGTTTTCTGCAGACTGTGTGCGATTCCCTCTCTTGCATGTGAGGAATTCATGTTTATTTACAGAATGCAATTTTTATAGAATAGATTAATTAAAATTTCTTCTAAATTATTACTTGACTAATTCCCATACAAGTCAATATTTCATAAATTTAATTTCAAGCAAAATTAGGGTTAAAAAATCACTTTTTAGCCCCTAACTTCTAAGCAAGTGAAGTTATCAAAAACTCTTTAAAACAAAAGTTGTTCATCTTAATAAGGCATTCATTTGGTTAGTTTGATTTATTTTTCTATCATCAATATCAAGGAAGTTACAGTGAAAGGAAAATTTAAACTTCCTGCCATTTCCATGAGCTGGGTAGCTCATTTGCGAACTCCTCCGAAGTTTCTACATTTTTAACATATTCCAAGCAAGTTAAAATCCAAACGAAATGACTGTAGTTGTCTTATTCACAAGATAACAAACAGGGTGAAAGCGTAATACGCATATATTATATAACTTCTGAACGAAGAGGAATTTTGGGCTCTAGGGGCCTTGATCGGTTAAGACCTGCAGAAAGTTTTCTCAAATCGTGTTATGAGAAACATTTGAAAAGGTAGTTTTCCTGCAGGAATCAACCTAAAGACGTGTGTGTGTGTGTACCTACGTGTTGGCGTTCCCCAGGTCATATCTTTTGATCTATAGCTACCATATGTGATACATGTATAATTGTATGTCTGGTCATACATATACATACAAATTATATCGATTACGTTTTCGCAATAGCATTTTCGCAAGTTAATTTTTTAAAGGTTTAAACGATGTAAAATGTTCTCTTTCATGGTACCAATTTAGCAGTCATATGAGTTTTTGCTGGGTTTAGGCAATTTAAAAATAATTTTTTTCCTAATTTCCAACAATAAATTACATTACCCTAAAATTCAAATCGTTTTATCAATCAAATGATCACATGATTTTTCTTCCTTTGTTGATAACTAAAGAAGTTAATATCTGTGTCTGTGCACTTTTATGTATCTGTGAAAAGTGAAGTTACAATACCGCGATTTATGAACCACACATTTACATTTTCTCTTCCGACATGATGTCACATCACTTAGCTTCAATAGAATGTTTCATACACAAGAGAGGCGGAACTTAACTGACAACTATAGCAACACAGTTTTAATGTTTTATCAAATATAATCATTATTCCTGGGGTCCAGTTAAGGCGACCTGTTATTCTGAGGTGACCAGTTAATAATAAAGATGAATGTGAGTGTGTGCAAGAGTGAGTGTATGCGTGTTGGGGCTGTGCAGGCCAGACTGTTCGATTTAGAGCTACCAAACTTGGGATATACATAACTTGGAGGGTAGAAATGTGAACCTCGGAAGTTTTTTTAAAAAAGAAATTTAATTAGAATTTTAATCAATTAAAATTAAATTTTGATGTTTTTCTGTGATAACTTCCAAAACGTTTACAGCACAAAAAGGAAAAAAATGTATTTTACATCATTTTGGAATTTTAAAAAATTGCCATTTAATTATACCATCTAATAAGGGGGCAAATTTTTCCTGAATTGCTTCAGCTTCTTTCACTTTGCCTAGTTACCAACAACAACAGATTAAATCGTTACTTTCGAATTCAAACTATTATAAGGGTAAAGAGTTAAACCCTTACATCAATTATTTAACCGCGTAGTTTTCCTTCCATTACTGAAAGTTAAAAAGGAAGGTATCTGTTTAATATCCGTGCAGTTTACAAGATGAAACAAAAAGCAAAATTACAATACTGGGAAATTTAGACGACAGATGAACTGCACATTTACGTTTTTTAAATAACATTATGAATTCACACGACGGATCTCTATTAGACAGGTTCATTTACACAATTAATAGAACATATGCAAATCTATTAATTCTTTTAAAATTTGACATGGGCATAAAATTATGATGAAGGGCTTTAATTAAAATTAAATATAATCACTTATTCCGACCAACCAGCTGGTAGCCAAAGGTGGCTATATTTAAATAAAATATTTAAATTTGAAAAAAAAAACAACTTATATTGAGAATAAATCTGAATCTTTTATTTTACCAAAATTCCTGTAAAAAATAAAGTCTTATTTTGGATTTAACAAGCTGACATTTGCTTAATATATAATCCCCGGTGGGTAGGACCTCCTTGGGTTGAGTTTTCAGTAAACAAAATTAAGTAACGTAACAGCAAACGAAATGTACAGTAGTCTCAGGAACCACTGTAAATTTCGGAATAAATTTTGATATAAAGAAAGGGCTGTTGGATTGAGTGGTTGAAAAGTGACGATTTCAGTAATGGAAAAATTATGAGATACTAATTCCTTAACTTTGTTAACTAATTCAGTCAATCAGTTTGTCTATATAAAATACTAAAGAAGTACCTAGAATTAGTAATTAATTACAAAAGAAATTCTGCGCCTTTAAGACATTTTCATCGAAAGCAGTTTTGTGAAGATGCGATAATAAGCAACAAAGTTCCAGAAATGTTCCTTCATTTTTGACGACAGGACTTCATCCAGAAGTTAAAGAATTGAAAATATAATAATGCTAATGAGGATTAATACGGATCAATGATTAATAGATTAATAATAATGAATCAAAAATTGCTTCTGAAAATGTCTACTCATTTTCGAGTTATTGAAAAATTTGATTAAACAAAATAGTCCTTTTGCCTTGATGCGCTCTTTAGCACTTGTACTGTAAAATTATTCCAAAGAAAGAATACGAGGAAAAGATATTAACACTTTCGAAATTTGAAACAATTTTTGATCTCGGGCCAACTAAAACAAAAGAAGCCTCCTGATGCAAGCAATCCTTTTTATAAACGAACTGCCCGAAATCAAAAGCATCGACGAATTAATAAAACTTTCATTAATCTGTGATTTACAATTACTAAAGCGGAATTAATTGGAGCATTCGAGGGTGCGGGGAGTGGTTTGCTAAAAGATAAAACAGCATCCAATTGTGTTCAAGTAAACGATTTCGAACAAGATATAACTTTGGCCTTTAAAATGAAAATAAGTTATGAATGTTTCAAGATAATTTAAAGGGACACAAGCCCTCGGAGTATGTTTATAAGAAAGAAATAACACCAAAAATATTTAAAATATTCTAAATTCAGACGTGGCTAAATGGTAACCCAACAGAACGAAATTGACACTTTCCTGGAACCAATAATTGTAACTGCAGTTATTCAATGCATTAAAATAAGCGCTTTATTAGATACTGTTTAAGATTCGAGATTGACAAAGATTATGTTATGAATTACCTATTCAAATCAGTTCTTTTCAATTATAAAAGTTATAAAGCTATTGTTACATTGACGTTTTTAAGAAATTTATTTTGTTACATAAATACTTTTCAATGTCAATTCTAACAAATGGGAGTTGTCTTTCCAAACCTTTCTTGCATACGCTCATAAATTTGTCGTGCGGGAGACCGTCTTACACGGCATTGATGTACAACAGTTACGGAATATTAACTTTTGGCGTGAATTCAGCAGTTTTACTGGAACTATTAAGGGATAGTTGGCGAGTTTTTTGGCGATTATTCCCTGGCATTCGGTTAATAGACACACACACAAAAAAATTGAGTTAAGTTCTTCCACATTGATTGAAACACAAAATAAACTCAAGACAAGAATTGTCGTTACAAAATCAAATACTAAATTTGATATTTAAATCGGGGAATTTTTGAGTCATCGTGTTTACAGATTTATGAAAGTACAGACCGACAGACGGTAAAGCTTTTTTGATTTTACTCGGTATTTCACACGTCTACACTTGATATTACCTCTATATACCGAATTTTATCCATCTAGTTCTCTTCGTTTTGCAATTATATTAATTTATTTCTAAAAGACCGACAGGATCTCGCTAAAAATTTGGTGTGATGATCGTATATTAAATTTCATACGTGTAGCTCAAAACATTTTTAGTTATCTTTGTCACAAACAGACAGACAGAAAAAACGCCCAAAATGTGATTTTCGATATCAAGTAGGTGTAAAACATGGAGATATGGTAAAATGTCAAATTGGTTCTTTTTACACAATTACAATAATTTTCCTATACTACGTATACTAGAAAGTAAAAAATGAAGTTTGATCGTACCGTTATCGAGCAAGCTGCTATAAACATTGCTTCTATAACGATAAAAACTATGACTCATGTTTAAAGATCTTACTCTACCAGTACTTATATTTAAATGGTATGAATTGAATCAGGGTGCAATCCAGGAAAATCTTTTGTCTCACTAATGCCATTTTTATGTAGATGAGATCAGTTTGAGTAACGCAACGAATTCTAAACACAGAAACGAAACAACACTTACTGAAAACCAGTGCCAGGAATAACAAAAACCTCGAATCTAAAGTGAATATAATTCAGTAAGGAAGAAATTTTTTTTTCGAAAGCTTCGGCGTTGGATTTTGCTGAATAAAATGTAACTGAAGATAAGAGTACAATCAAGGCTAAAAGTGGGACTCATTCAAAGCAGTGAATCCGTAGCGATTGGAAGAAGGAGGGGGGGGGGGGACCCTACTGTTCTCATCGGGTTTGTTATGACTGCAGAAAACCAAATAGGGCAGCTGTTAAAATACCCCTTAACCTTAACTGGACATGAGTTCAATCATCTAGATGCACTAAACGCATTTAGTTGTCGTGGGAGAGGTCTTTCCGAAATTTTCTTGCATACTCTCTAAAGATGAAATCCTTCCTCTCAAAAAGGGGGAAAAATCAAACTTAGAACGTAACGAATGACCCCCCCCCTCCGAATTCGTACATAACTGTTTTGCGAGTTGTTGTATAGTGGGAAAAAAAAAACACGTTTTGAACGTTTTTATAACGTGCGAAACTGAAATTTGAGCACAACTAACGGTTTTAATAACAGATCACATATCAAATTTCCTTTTTATATCAGTGCATCTTTGAATGATCGCTTTCACATCCGCGCAGAAGTACAGACGCGCAACCCCTCGTCGGATTTGGTTCACAATTTGATCTACATCTCAGATGCTAAACTTGAGAACCAAATTTTATTCAGCTAGCTCTTTACATTTGGTAGTTAGAGGGTTCATTTGTATTTAGACAACCAGACAGAAAGATATAATTCCCAAAACGTGTTGTCGGATTCAGAGAGGTCTGAACCGAAGATTTTGATAAATGTCGAATACGATTTCTTTTTAACAATTCGAATATTTCCTCTCTGCACACTTAGTATATGACAAAATAAAATAACATTCTTTCCCGTGAAAATCGAAATCCAGTGTCATCAATATACAGAATTTATTACCTGCAACGGGCAGTACGAATGAGTCATTTTTGTGTATTTACTTCTTCGAATGTAATTAAACAACTCATTTACGCTATGCTAGAACTAATTTATGAGAATATGATTTTGTCAGAAAGTAAACGGGGGGGGGGACTCGACAAAATGACAAAATTAAACATTATTGATTAATCAATCTTTCAGATTCATTTTGAAGTACCTTTGAATTAAAATAAAACAGAATAAAGGAAATTAAAAATTTCTAATCTGCATAGCGTTACCCCAACTGGTGTAGAAAAATTCCGGCATTTGCGTTACCGTAACTGACGTTTAAAATTCACGCATGCGCATTGTGTTCTGATAGTTGCCAACGGATTCAACGCATTTTCAACGGATTCGGACTTGATTTATATTACTTATAGGTTAGTTGTGTGCTTTTGTAATTAAGTTGTATTTATGTTAATTATATATATTTTTTGTATATGCTTATAGTTTCAAGTATATCGTTTTTTAAGTAGTTTATTTTAACCTGTTTTCGACCGATTATTTTAAACGATTCATTTTATTTTCTTAGTGTTTGATGCATTTAAAATGAAACATTGTTAATGAATCGATCTGCTCATGATGAATCTGAGAAAATTTAGTTGACAAATTCTTGAGATATTACATAAATTAAGATATATATTCTTTAGTGCCCATAAAGTTAAAACGATCAGTGAGTCTTTTCAGTAATCATATTATAAAAACATGTTTTCTTTCAGTAAAAAATAATATACTAACTGCAGATTCATCCTTTCCACTTTAATTTAAAGCATAAATTCTACGGGATCTAACAGAAACTTAGAGAGATACATATTACGTTATGATTGAAGGCCTTTATAATATTACGAGTGAATTATATGACTATTAAAATTTTAAGTTTGAAAATATTTTGATGAAGTTATTAAAGTAGGAATTGCATAAAATATTTAATTATTAAAATTTTAACGAACATTAAGATTGGCGAACCGGCTGGTCGCCAAAGGCGGCAGGCTGGTATATAAATATTTTCAAAAATTTTCGGGGAGGAGGGGGGTAGATGGGTTGCAGTCCCGGTAATGGAAACATTACTTAATTGACAGCATTTTCACAGTGTCTTCGTAAACACCAATTAAGGAATGATCTGTTCCCAACTAAAGGTTGCAAAGCAGCAGCACATCGAAAAATATTTTAAAAGTTATAACAGAATTCCAACTTGCTTCGTTACTTATTCACATTGAGAATCGGATGAACAACGTAAAATACCAACTGGAGTGGTCCCTCAAAAACTGCTTCGCATACCCTCTAAAAAAGGTATCCTAGAGAGCAATAACAATTGCATGGAATTGGTGTATAATACTTATGGCTTGAATTATTATTTTTACTAAATATATCGTGTAATCCTATAGTATCGTTGGCGAATTTTTTGGCGATTAATACAAGCCGAGAATAGAATTTGTGTTTTAAACCAGTTTTTCACAACCAGTTGAAACAATTTTGACACAGAATTACACTTGTAGTCACAAATTGCGTTCCCATTTCATATATTTAAGTGATTGCGCTTTAGAGTCTCAGAATCTACATGTTTCTAGAAGGACAGAACGGCAGGCGGTTAACCCCTCGTTGAATTTGGCCCAAAATCTATGTACCGAAATTCATTCATCTAGCTCTGTTCGTCTCGTAGTTATTGCGTTAACTTATATTCAAGCCGCCGGACAGACAGATCTTCTGAACGGATTTTGTTTAATATTTGATAAAAATCTAAGAATTTGGTTGGAACGACCGTATGCCAAATTTCAGCCATCCAGCTCTAAGCGTTTTCGAATTATCTTAGTCACAGACAGTCAGACATAATGCCAAGAATGTGTTTTTCGAACTCAGAAAAGTTAAAAATGTGGAGTTTCGTTACAATATTTTCTTTATTATTAAAAAAAAAAAGAAAGAAAGAAAGAAAAACAATTAATATGACGCTTGCTGGAACTGCACTGTTACGGGCCAATCAATGGCTCAAAATTTATTTACCGCATTATAAAGTAAAATTTATTTACCGTGCCGTGACTGACAGAGGTTCCATCCATTGAGTTTAGCATGATTGAACTATTTAGAGTCCACCCAAGTTTACCGCACAAACAACCCCTTTCCCCCCATACATAAAAGTCTCGCTTTTGGTTTCCTTTTATTTATTCGTTACCTGTTACTTGGTCCCGATTTTGCAAATTGCACCATTACAAATTCATTCAATTCAATATACAATCGTGTTTTATTAAGAGTCGCTCAACGAAGAAAGAAACGGTCACTATTTTCTAAAATACAGTTTAAAATCTCGGAGTTTTTGGCGTCAAAGCAATTTTTTAAGGACTATATTTGATTTGTATTCATGTGAAATATTTTTTGCAGTACTGCTCGCTTCTTAACGATGAGCCACCCCTGCTCGAGTATCTCCACAGACAATTTCACTTATTTTAAATCATCGGCTTTATTTTTTGCTTAGTAGCTCATTTCTACACAAATAGAAATAACCATACTTTCTATTGGAAGAAATTCTCCAATAATTTAGAGAATTATTGTACGCCAATTCAATAAATTATATCATTGAAATAATATTTGTTCTTTGTGAAGTCCTATCAGCTACATTCAATAAATTATTACAGAGAAGCTAATAGTTTGGAAAAAACTTTGTTATTGGGTCAGTTTTATCAGAAGAGTCATTTTTGAATTTCATTATTTTAATACTATCAACGGTTGTCGTAAGTTCCACTCATTCAAGGGACTTTCAATTCTTCCCCTAGGCAGCCGTTAAAATGCTGGTAATTTTAAAAGCTTCATAAATCGATTAGCTTTGGTACCCTGTGAATGAAGTCGTTTTCCTTAAAATATTACAGTTTCACAAAGTATATATATATATATTATAATTTTAATGTAACAAGATTTTACAAAATATGACGAATCGAACTGAGACTGTATTAAAAAAATATAATTTTTTTTTTAGCTGAACATTTGATTCGAAAACTATAAAAATACTTTGTCATTTAGAATTTTTTCATTGGAAGTATATGATTGTCTAATGATTTAGAAATTCTCAGAAAGAGCAGAAAATTTTCATTCATAAAATATGCAATGAAGTAGTATGAACTATTTTTCATTAAAACATTCCATTACACCCAACATTACGAATCTAGCTTAGCAAATTTTACGAAATGAAAATTTCCTTTCGTGTTACAATAATAAATCTAGCCGGATGCATTATCCTTCATTATATATATTATTACTGGAGATACATGGAAAGATTTAAAATGTATGTCAAATTGATTTAAAAGGTAATGATATTACAAATACTGGATATCCTATAAATATTAGTATAATAATGGTTTACATACAAAGCGTTAATTATTTCAAAAACGCAGAGCCCGTTTAATTTACTTTTCATTGCTAATTTTCGCGCAAAATAAAAATAGAATTTATGTTACACCATCAATGGGAAAAAATTAAATTTTTATCAATGTGTTGCCATCACAGTGACAAAAGTTCAAATTAAAAAATAAGTTAACTATCATTGCAACTTAAACATATAAAAGTAATTTTCAGTATGTGTCTGTATGAAATGAAATATGAAGCATGATATTTCTTAAAAGCAAGTGCATGGAAACGTTTTCTATTTTCTTTCACAATACGTATATTATTAATTTGATTAAACAACTTTAAATAAGGCAAGTAGGGTTTATTATGTACAAGATAACTATTCTAATCGGAGCAGGACTGCTAAATAATGGACATATATCTGATAACAAAATGATCTAAATAAGAATAATTATATTCTATATAAATTGGTTCAAGAAATGCTAAAGAATTACGTCTTTTAATTTTTTACATATATCCTCTGCCCTGTGAACCATATTTAACAAAATATTCTTAAGACGCAAATAAAAAAAAACCTTGCACTTCAATCAACTAAATCAATCACTACAGTTGGCCGATTTATGAAAATTTCAACATCACTATACTTTAAAAACGGGTGATTTTAGATCACTTCATTAACCGCCTCAAAGAAGCCAATCATCTCCCAGAGTTTCTCAAGAGTGATTAGCCTAGATTATGAAGATGTTGATTGTTCTAATATTTTAATGTTCATAACTTAAGAAATCGGTCAGATTTGGAAGCAGAAGATAGAAGAGTTTATTTAAAAGTTAGAGTGTCAATACTTTGCTCTATATGATTCTCTAGGACAAAAAGGAATGTCTGAAATTTAAACTTCATAATTTTTTGAAGGATATTTATAAATAAAAAAATAAAATATTATTACTGACAACATTTATATCCTTTTAAAAATAAAAATAAAAACTGAATGTTTTGTTGAATCAGTGAAATTTTTTGTGTAATAATTCTTTGTGATATAAATTATGAAAATTATTCTGAACTGCACATAAGACCTCAATACTAAGCGATTCTACTTTCCGTTCTCATAATTTTTTTAAAATAAGACGCGCTGGGATTCATTGAAATACATTTTTATATTAATTGCAGTTTCATCATTTCCAATTTAATTTAAAATTGAAATTTACAGATGCTAATAGAAAATGAGAGAGAGATACGTAATCCAATGAACAGAACGGATTAAGTCCTATATAATAGTATTAGTGAATTGCATGACTATCAAAATTTGAAGCTTAAGAATATTTTGCTGAACTATATATTATGGAAACAAGTTACATAAAATATTTACGCTGCCTGCCAAATGTGGTTAGTACTACATCAAGAAGAAACCAAGCTTAAAATATTTTAATGTATTTGGTTTAAAATGCTTTCAGCGTATTTGTACACTATATCGGGAAAACTTTATTATATTTAATACAAATAAAATCTATTCTTAAATCGGTCGTTCCTCCTTTTGAAATGAACTATAAGAGATTCCAGCAATTTATATATATAAAAAAACTTTTGATAAGTTTATTCTCAAAAATTTGAAGATACCCTTCAGAAATGCAGAAAGAACGTAATACTTACTTGAAACTTTGGGTAACTTAAAAATTAAATCACGACAAAAAACATCAAGGACTTCCATACAAACATCCCTTACCTTCAAAATGGAAAACTTCAGCGTATTTCCTGAATTTCTATGTTACAGTATAAAGGAAATTGAAATGCACATATAGTAAAAAGGAAATTTGAAATATACATGCGCAAATGCGAATTTTTAACGTAGTTACCGAACAGCACATGTGTAAGCATAAGGAATTCTCCCTCTAATCAATGTTCACAATCCTACTTGTGTGGCTCCAACGTCCTTCTCATTTCATTGGAGGGACTCCCTCGAGGCGACATTCTTCGGAAAGGGGCAAGACGATCGCGCATTGTTGGCCAGGCAAGGATTCCTCTTCTTGCTCCACTATTTATTGGGTGGGAAGAGATGAAAATTTGATATTGCCCATAGGCAGAAAAAAATATATGAAGTATCTTTAATATTGCGATTTTTCGTGAGACAAACAGCTTGCTTTAGTGATCGACATTTATATAAAAAAGGTGCTGAACACCCATTAGCAACGTAGCCAATTTGATGGCAAGGTAAAGAAGCATATTCAAAGCGAGGCTCATTAAACCCCGTTCCGACGGCCAGACAGACCATTTGCCCTCTTTCCCCTCTCTTGTGGTTTTCCCGGGTCCTTTGATATATGTTCATTTTATCGACAATTAGCGGGAAGCTTCCGACCGACGTCCACAGGCGAGGGTAGTGCTACAATGAGTCATTTGGCAGATTTACGACCATATACGTAAATGCATCAGGCCGTCGGAATGGCTCAAGATGTTCGTTTAGACATCATGCAACGTTTCGTCACATCCCCCTCCGTATGTTCGCATTAGGAAATAAGAAGAGGGAGGAGGCATTTGGTTTCATTCGCCTTTGTGGAATTAAAAACTTCATGGAAGTCGAGGCTTTTAACCACATGCGGAGAGAAGAAATTCACAAATGCGCGTGCCAAAAGACTCCACTGTAACTCGCAAAGTATCCGATACATTTATAGAACTCTGGAAAAAAAAATATATTTTTTGAATGAATAAATTTTAGACCCAAGACTGTGCTCCGGCAAACACTCTCAGCCGAAGGGTGGCGAGTATGATTTTGAGTTCTGAGAAAATTAATTTCCTGCTGACGTGTGCAGCATTTGTTACCGAATTTTTGATAAAAAAATCTTGACGTGCATGGCGTAGCTATCCAACGCAAGTGGTTCAATTGTTAAAAAAATATTTTTATTTATTCATTTCTTCAGTTTTGTCGTAAAAGACTTCCATGAAGATTAGCCACGCTGCCAATGGGTCTATGTTTGAAATTATACTTATCCGGGGGGGGGGGGCTGATAGAAGAAGTTCAAGAGCTTCATTGCTCAAGACAATATCGGTAAAGCCACCGAGTTTAAATATACTAATTTATTGCTATTATTTTGTCTAAGCTTTTGTTCAATGCCTTTATTAAGCCGCAAAATATATCTCGCACCCGTTCAGCGGTATTCCTGTCAATTTAAAAATGGTTTTGGCCACAAATTATCGAATTCAACTGTGACTAGAAACAGACAAATTCAGTCACGGTTATCAGTTTACTGAAAATTGCATTTTTCAGTATAAAGGGGTATACTAAAATTATCGAAACTCCAGAAGTATTGAACAAACGATATAAGAAACATTATCGAAAGCTCATTTCTTTCAGTTGTCACTCCCACTTCCAAATGATTCGAATAAAATAGCAGTCATACCGATGTCAAGAGGGAAGGCGAGAAGAAAAGATTCTATACATTCAGTATAGGGTGTTTGATGTTCTATAAACACTAACTGTTTTGAAATGTACCCGGACATCTTCTGAAAGTTGGGCAGTAATAATTGAATTTTACTGATGTTAGTATGATCCCAAGACAAGAAACAAAAAAACCAGAGGAAGATTTTTCTTTCGTGAACCGAATTTTGTGAAAAACGCTTTTTCCCCCAAGAAGTTTTCATATTATTTTCATAGTTAGAAAAATAATTCTCAAAAAATATGAAAAATAATTAATTTTAGCAAAAGAAATGCTGCATCATGTTAATAATGAAAGAAAGAAAGAAATCTCTTCAGAATTTTTTTCACATTTCCAACCTTTACCGTACTTTCTTTGCTTTACAAAAAGGAGATATTAACATTTCCTTTGTAACATAAGAAACCTTCATTTGATCCTCAAACTTTTTTTTTGTGTTAAAGTAAGTAGCATTTCCGGTTGCCTTTCAAACGAGTTTGTTTCTGGACCCAGGAATTTGAAAACCCAATGCTAATTATGAAGCTTTTTTGCATTATATAGATGCATTTACATTTTAAATTTGAAATCGGACAGAATTTCATCTCTTTCTACTGGTAAAAGTGCCTGACATATAACAAACCAACTAAATAAATTTTCGTATATATCTAGGAATGAAATGAAATACTGCTTTCATTCGGGTTTCAGAGGTAAAACTAGAGATTATTCGACAACATTCAGATAGATGAGGCAGAAAATTATACTTATTGAATCCACCATACAATTTGAGTTTTGAATATATCACCAGAAAAACTGAACAAATTTTGGCGAGTTCCCACACACGATAACGGACTAGCTCTAATTCTTAAATATAGTTGCTTATTTCTAGAGTTTCAATTACATTAGCTCGAGTAGAAAGAGAATAACTAAGTTTTGTCGATTCCATATCAAATTGCCAAAAAAAAAAAAAAAAAAAATAAGAATCTAAGCTAACATTTTCAGATTCGTTTGAATTCGAAAGATTTTAATATATTGATAGGAATAGGAAATTCCATAGCAGAGCCTATTTATTCCACATGGAAATGCGAAGTCGGTATCTTTTAAGAGGTAAAGAAATGGGACATGCAATTGCATATCAATCAGAAAAAGTTTCAAAAACAAAAGTAACATATTCGTAATATTTTGTTTTACTTCAACGGATAAAGAAACCGACTAAAATTGAATTTTTGAAAGTTCATATTTAATCAAATTGTTTAAAGCATTTAATTCCCAAAAAAAAGCACGAGTTTTTGAAAAAATTGTAAACATGACGGATACATTATGAAGTTATCAAGAAAAATTTAATTCTTCCGATATGAAAAATTAATTCAATACATTAGAAGAAAAGGTATAATTTATTATTGAATTGTTGAAATCAATTTTAATATGTTTTTTGAGTTCGGGAATATAAGAACGCCAATATGGAAACTTGAACACATAGGAAGACTAGCTTTTCTTGCAAATCTGTTGCTGATTTCTTCACAAATGTTGGACTTTGTTGAGTTGCATTCCTATTGCTTTCGGTATTTGATATTTTTGGCATCCTTGGCGACATGAAATGGCGTATTAGATTTCAAATGATTGAGTAAAAATTCTCTCATTCAGAGATCTACATATGTAAATCATTCATTACTTCCTGTAGCAAGAAATGTTTATTCCAAATGCTTTATAGTTTTTAGCAACTGAATATAGTGACGCGTACAAACAAGAGAAGCATATGGATTGCAAAATAAGACATTCTGTAGCTTTTCTCAAACCTCCGTGAAAACTGATGCACAATCATGAATTAAAAATCGAAAAAAGAAACTCGACAAAGTGGTAAGTTGTTTTTTAATATATACATGCTCCAATTTAAATATCGTTGCTAAAAACTAAGAACCATGAATCTTGAGCTCAAAAGTGTTTACTAATAATTTCTATTCAACGAAATTTCATTCTGTAAAGTTTTAATTTATTAGTGCAATATTCCGAGCTTTACTCTCCCTTCCAACATTTTACACTTTATTTTTCGAAGTTCCAATAAAATCAATCTAATAAGATGTCATAAAAAGAGTAATATCGAAAAAACAAAACGAGAGCTATTGAAGATGGTAGAAGTTGTGTAATTTTCTCTACATTGATGGAGACGTCACGATTGCCGAATGTCCAATGAGGCATGGCATCTTAATGTGTAACGAAATTTTATAAAGGCATTAAGTGAGTGAACGGAAATATGAGGGAGGATTACAATTTCAATAAAATGCTATAAACGCGTTTCAATTTTTCCAATTCTGCGATATAAATTTTTTTATGAAAAGCATGTTTACTTTTCAATAGATTATTCAAATAAATTATAAAAAATAAATTTTAGTCTTTTTTCTCGTTTTTTTTAATTCTTCTATTTAACAAGTTTTCTTTAAAAGAAATTTTTCTGAAAAATGACGCGACTACATCAAACTGGACGGATAATGATTATATTGAAGTGAATCTGCATAAACGCCCTCCTATGTATGGAAGTTAGCAACGCGGAACTTAGCATTCGCCCCTTTTCTTGCCACAGATCTAACCAGCTCTTATAATCCACCAAATGAATAATATTCTTTACAATATCTGAACTCATGAAGATAAATGGAGCTTATTTCAAAGAGTAGCACCAAATGGAAAGCCTCAGAATCATTCCTCTTCGTTTAGCTGCAAGTTTACATATAAGTAAATGTAAAAACGATTTTCTAAAACTTTTTTCTCAACCATTTATTTGAGGAATTGACCATAACTCTCAGAAGCAGTAGCCTATCTACAAATGAAAAGTTGAATTTACTTAATATTTACTCACAAGAATTTTATGAAACCATTTTCTAGAGATTGATAGTTTTAATATTTCCTTGAAATGTCTTTTTTCCCCCTTTTTAATACTCTAATGACTGAAAATTTACACCTTTTGAATTCTTTAAATTTGGGCCAAAAAGTACTCGAATCGGAGTTTGCGTTTAAGAAAATCCACACAACGAAAACTCTAAAAATAAGTGGACTATTTTCGTCTGAATACGATATGATAAATAAAATGCCATTTTATCATGACAAATGAACAATGATGAATGACAAATAGAATAATAATAAGTCCATTGTTCTTTCGCCAAACAACAAGAGGAAATAATTGAAACTGCAAACTTTGTTTCACGTTTAATATAAAAATAATAAGATGCTATAGAAATATTGAATATAAAGGTATAATTCGCAAAAACGTTGAATGAAGCTATTCAAAAAAAAACAACATCAGAAACCAATTTGATAAATGCGAGTTATTTTGCAAAAGGAAATTATTTGAAAAGAATTCGGATCCATGGATTCGATTTTATTATGTTCGTTTTTAGTCCACTGGAAAAATTTCAAGCTTCAAAATGCATGCGAATCGTACATCGAGAATAAGAAATTTCTCCCAAAATATTTTCCTTGGCCACATTTTGTGCAAATTTTTTTAATCTCCTAAAATGAAAAAGGGGAAAATGAAATAAAGAAAAAAAAATTCTAACGGTAGACTTTCAAAACCGAAAAAGAATGCGCCTTACTCATATTCATGGAACTACCAAGTCCCGGCTTCAGAATTTGTTTTAACTAAATGTTCGAGTGCCATTCATTTCCAGGTCAAGAGCAAACAGTTTATTAGCTTAGAAAATATTCATGTAACAAACGTAACGGTTGGATAAAATCCTGCAGTTCAAACTTAGGTTGCTTCAAAGCAACCTGTCTTTCTGTTCTCGGCATTGAAATGAAAATGGCCAGTTCTTATCGAGCAGTGGAATTTTCTTAAATCTCATACCTATTAACATTTATTTTGGTTTTTGAGGAAAGGTTTCTATATTTCTATGATCACTAAAATAAAATTAAAAAAATCAGTTTTATTTTTTTATCTAGTTTAATTATGGAAGAGATGATGGCTTCTTTATTAAAACTCAAAAGTTAAGTTTGCTGTGGCAAAGCGAATAAAACTGCACTGTTACATCGCACTGCGAGCCAAACAAAATAGAACTGCGAAAGAAGGCAGTCATTTACAGACTAGGAATCTTCATTCATTTTGGAAAATCAATTTAGTAGCCTAAAAATATTGGATAGTAAACATTCAAACTAAATGAAATCTTTAGATCTCATTTTAATCTTGAGGTAAACAAGATAATGGTGTGAAGTATTGCCGGATGCGAGCGATCTGACAGCTGATTACTAATTCTGTTACAGAGAAACACACATTTACTTTTTCAATAGTTTCAGAAATAGAGCCCTTTCTCAAAAGAAAAACATATTTTTCTACCTCCATCTCTATAATATAGAGCTCCGTCTATATTTCATCAATATTTCTTATCTATATTTTTTATTCAAGTAGTCTGCAATCCTTTAAAAAATGCATAGATTTTCATAATGACAGCACGATTTAGACGAAATCAATATGCAGCGCTTCATTCACAACCACCACATCAGACACTTTGATTATGAATTACTCTACATTAAATCACGCCGCACTCATTTCTTCTTTCTTTTTGAATATCACAAGTATATATTCACACCGCTGCTTCCATACGTGTTGAATAATTTTAAATATATATATATTTTAAAAATGCGACCACTTGAAACGCAAATCGCCGATGCGTTACTTTGCAAACAAATTATTTTAACCTTAAAACAAAAACTGCATTAAAACTTGCATATTTTATATATGATAAAAATACTTTTTAATGTACATGGTATATAGGATTAATAATAGAAAAAAAATTTCCTTAACGCATTTGTAGTCTTAATTGCAGATAAGTATAAAGTGAAATTCACTCACTTATTCTAAAACCAATAAGGAAGTTTTATTCCAAAGTTAGAGAAAAAGAACTTCATATTCAGAATTTTTTTAAATCTGATTTAAAAATATTCTCAATTTTATCTTATTATTGTTGTTATAAAATATTAAAATAAATCTTCACTCTGACCAGAACATACGCTCAGATGTTTCAAATTCCTTTGTCAGAATTTCAGGCAGCTTTAAAGCGTATTATAAGAGACCACGACAGTTTCCGAAACCTAATGGCAGCGTCAAAGCTATCGTATACAACCAGTTCTTTATGCAAAAGAAATAATTTTAATTTCTCATTTTTTAAAATTATCGCTTAGTCAAAATGACTCTAGAATAATTAATAAATATTTGAGGGTAGTCGGCATTTTCTTTCTGACTATCTCATTTCATCATTCGTCAATATGAAATTTAATTTGTTGAAAATAAAAAATATATATCAATAAATTATTTGATTAGAAACGGATTGAAAATTTTACATAAGAGCAAATCAAAATTTCAATCCAACTAACGTAATGTGGAATCATCTGCCAATAGATCATGAAATTGTTTAACATAGCTTATGCAATAATTAATACCAATTTCTTTTTATAAGTATAAAAAAATGTCGTTCTCGCGAAACTGTTTAAGCAATTACTCTGAACAAGCTTTAAATTAAAGGCAAAAAAAAAAAAAAAAAAAAAAAAATCTGAAGCAGAAGCAATTAAAACGGTCTCTATAAATGTACAAAGGATATCTGATAATAAAAATGGATGAAATTACAACAGAACATTTCATTTTGTTGGTCGTACGAACGGGGAAATACAAACAGCGCTGTAAATAGATACAGAAAAATATCGAATTCGCAACAGATGAGCTTTCAAACGAAGACTCAACAGTTATTTTATCAAACTGTTTGTATGGAATGGGACTCTAATCAATTCTTGTGAAAAAAAAACTCAGATTTAATCAAAAACATTGCGAAATTATAACAAATGCATTCTTCTTTTTTTGTGTGTGACCAGTCAATTAATCTTCACTTCAGCTCAGATTAAAATGGGATAATCAGTGATCATTGATATAAAGAACTGAAATTTTTCAAAAGCCAGTTTTGAAGGCTGATTTAGTTTGGATAAAGTTACTACTCTGTTGAAAAACAGAATGTGAAAAGTACAAAAGAAGGCGAGGAGCTTATAAATCTAAATTGTATTTCCTTTACGTTGCATTTAACACTGAACAATATCGGATAAGATTTCTATAAAATTTTCTTATTATTCCATGACCCTTCGTCGATAGAAATGTAATTTTCGTGTAATTCCACGATCCTTCACTGACAAAGATCCTTTAATTTTGACAAGATTCAGTTTTATGATTTGACTAATCATGTAGTGAACTATATTTTGAAATGGCAAGGAATCGAAAGGAATTGGGAGAATATTTATGATTTGTGAATGTTAATTCACAGGCATGTATTCATAGGATACCTGATACTTTTACATAAAAAAAATTGTCAAGTAATTTAAAAAATGAGAAACATTGTTCAAATTTCAGAAAGGTTTCTGTCATTATCACTACGTATTGATGTCCGATATTTTTCATTCGGACACGCAAGGTGTGGCTATCGTAGTACAAAGTTACGATTACAGCATTTTAGAAAAATACGATTCCAGCAAATGCGCTTTGTTTACAATTATTGGATGAAGAGCAGATACCAAAATTAAACTAATTTAGAAAAAGATGAGGTTGCTCAAGTAGTCAGTTCTAACATTTAAAACTATAGATTATCATTATGAAGAAAATAAGTATTTTACAAAATTTAATAATAGTTTAGTGTTGCAAAATAATTCTTTATCCTTTTATTCCACTTCTTTTTTTACAAAATAATTCTTTTTAAACTTTTAAAAAAATTATTATAATTTTTAAAATATCATATTCATAATAAAAGAAATCATTTTTTCAATTCAATCATTTCCTATTTTTTCTCAGAAATTCTATAAATTTCATTTCATTCAACTTCCTGTAACAAGCAATTGCATCTTTATCAATATAAAGTAGCTTTGAAAACTTTGTTTCTATTTGTTTACGTAAAACTAACATTTTTAAATGCAATCAAATAAAAATAACATAATGTCTACTTAAAATTTATCGTTCATCTCTTATTAATGGAACTTTTAAATAAATAAATTTTTTTAATTTTTAGTAAATAAAGATTCCAAAATTTTTCTTTCAAAAGAAAAAAAAATCGCCTGCCTTTATACTAAAATTTACGAGTGATGACATTTGAAAATTATTAATTTCTTCAAGATATACTGATAGTACATATCATCTGACATGTACTATCACTATGTCTTGAAGCAGTAAAAATTAAGTCTAAAATAGGAAAATTAAAAACAATATAAATATCATAAGAACGTAATCAGAAAATAATATTGATAAATACAGTTTGAGCCACATTTTTCACATGCAGCACAAAAATATTACCCAACTATAGCAATGTATTCGCAATTTTTTAACAAAGTTAAAAATGCGGTTTTCTTTTTTTTTGCCCTTTAACCATTATTTAGCTTGCTTCGATTAGAAATTAAGGAAACTTAATACTTATTATGCTGTATCTTAGGGCATTTTGAAAATTTTTATGGCAGGCAATTTTTTTTCTTTAACCTGTTAACCGGGTAATGAACTTATGTTCAATTCGTTTTGCATTGAAATATTTCGTCATACATAGTTAACAGGTTAAGGAGTTTATGTACCGATATATACATTTATTAAAACATATACATACACTTTTTTTTAATATAACACATCTCAACTATACAATTTAAAAATCAAAATTGGTAAAGCATATCAAAATATTTGCGAAACATTTCATATCACTTAAAGGGAGTGGTTTGATTTTTTTTTCTTCATTTTTTTCTTTCTTTTCTTTTGTATTTTTTCAATTATTTTTTTTAAATATCTTTCATTTCTTTTTCTTTTTTTATTTCTCTTTTTTTATTTTTTTCTTTTTTTTTCTTTTTCTTTTCTTTAATTTATTCTCTTTCTCTTTTTTTCTTTCCTTTTTTTATTTTTATTTCTTTTTTTTATTTCTTTTTCTTTTCTTTAATTTATTCTCTCTCTTTTTTCTTTTCTTTTCTTTTTTTTTTATTTTTACTTTTTTTTATATTTTTTTTCCTCCCATTATAGCAGACAAAACAATGACACTCTGAAGACAAAACTTTACACTTTAAAAATTTCTTTAAATTATACTATAGTTATAGTAAATTAAATCGCATAAAAACAATTAATACCTTAATTTAAAAATCACAATGAAAATACTTTAAACATTTCCACAAGCAAAAATTAAAATACTTACTAGAACTGCATGGGTTTCAATTTTTAATTTTTCATATGCACAAAATAAGTATTCTATGTATAGTCGACAAATTTTAAAAAACCAAAAATATTTAAAATGAAATGTAACTTTAAGAATTTAAAATATACAAATAATCAAGACTGTAAAAGTTGATAGAAATAAGACATTCTATGAATTACCTTTACGCAGAATATTTCTTGATTGAGAGATTGTACAATTTCGAAATGATATCCGAGCATGCCCAGAAGTTACTTTCAGAGCAGCTCGGCCCATGCATTCATATCACAGATTAAATTCAGGAATTCTTTTATTTATTAAGAATTCTAAGATAAGATTACAGAACTTGATAGAACTGGGAACCAAAATAAAAAGAATTTCATTTAAACATATTTGTAAACGTTTCAGTAAAAAAGTAGCCTTAAATTAAAAGAAATAATTTTTATTATTTATTTTATTTTGTGAAGTCCGAAATTCGTATTCTTCCTACTTTAGAATCGAATTACAAATTCATAATTTTTTTTATTTAAATGCTTTATTATATTGTGAGAGTTTAAACAAAATTACAGTATTTCTATTGTTGCACAGAAGAAAAATCAATATTAACATTTGAAACCGCGCACAAAAATTACACGAGTTCGTTTTAAACTATACATATCATTAAATAAATTTTTTTGCGCCAATGTATGTTACAGTATTCAAATACAAATGTTTACTACACATATGACTAAATGTGGAAAAGACGTTCCATTTTTAGGATGAACATTCTTGAATTTTTTTTCTTCTTCCGCTTATTATTTTATAAAAGTTAATATGTTATTAGATGTTAGATTCTATATTCTGACAATCCAATTATTAATACTACCATTTTGGAAAACTGCATCACCAAAGCCATTACACTATAGAGAATATTCACAACGAAAATCTTTATACATTCATATCAATCATATCAGTATCTTCAAGACAATTTCCAATGTCAGTTGTTGGTCATAACAGCAGGAACCTGAAGGTTATTGATGCGTTTAAATAATAGCTTCTCATTATATGGAATGAATGGATATCCATGTGAAAGTTTCGATAAAAGTTTATTTACAGTAGTTGTCAAAATAAACTGAGAAGTGGTTGATAAATAATTTGCAGAATTGGCAACAAGAAATGTCAATAAAGGTTTTTAAGTTTTGCTTTAAGATTCTTGACGTGACAAATATGTGTCTCTGCTGTCCATTTCTTACGACATAAGTTCGAATGCTCCCATGCTCCATTCTCTCATTCTACCCCCTTCTCCTTAGCCCACAGACACAAAGGGTGGGAGGAGGGGGTTCACTAGTTAATACACTGAGTGCACCGGCAAAGATCAGTGGTCCAGCACAATCAAGCTAAGCATGTGATTTATTTATGTCCAGCTAAATACATAATGCAGGCACAATGACCTTATCTTGTCTTATTTCCAACGACTATTAGAACTGCCTTTGCTATGCTCTCAAAGACAGGTAATAAAAGTCAGTACTGAGCAGGTTACAGCTTGAAGAGACCATTTCGCTTCGTTTCGAACGGCAGCATTGATTTTGTTGGTTTACGAGAAGATCCGACGATTGAATGCAGATTGCTGGATAATACGGTCTTAACGTAGAAAGTGTCTTTGGCAAAATACCTCTTTGTATACAAGGTTGAAGAGGTTCCGCGAAGACAGCAGAGATTCGTTAAGGTGGAATTCCATGGTACATAGGCAAACAGATACCTTCATCCAAAGTCATCTCGTACTTTCCAGTAGCTTTTGCAACGACTAATGTTTCAGTTCCAAGTCTCATATCGGACATTAAAGCTTCTTATGTGTCTCGCAATTTTCCAAAAAAGGCTGCTATTTGTCACAAGCTACGCCATTATTAGAAGGATGCATGTTGGCTTCATAGTCTGTCAGTCGTTTGAGGCACGTTATTTATTTTTATTTTTTACTTTTCCGTAGCTGTAACACGAATCTTGGACTAAGGTGTTACAAATGTATAAGGACATGTAGATAGCCGTCAACAAGTTCTTTACCGAGACAAATGTCTTTGGCATAGCATGTTTCTCTCTCTATTATGTCCAAAGAGGTCCTGTGAGAGCAGGAGAGATTCCCTACGGCACACCTCCACAGATACATTGGTAGGCAGATATCTTTATCCAAAGACTTCAGCAGTATATGCGCCTGCCGATGCCTCAGTTCAGAAAGTCAAATAAACAGATCTATAGATTACCAATATTCTGCAACCTTTCCGTGAAACAGTGTTGCTTGATATTAGTAGCTATGCCATCAGTAGAAAAATTTCTATGGGTTTTATAGAGCTTCCAGTTGGTTGAGGATTCTTTTTTTCGTCTCCTGAACACGAATTTTCGACATAATATTCGTCACTAAGGCGTTACGAAGGATATTTTATAGTCCAGGACCTTATCGGCCAGTTGTTTCAGTTCGATTAGCACACCAAGTAAATCTCGATGAAAGGTTCCAGTAAAAATTTTCAAGTGACAGTGTACACAGTGTAATGTCTTTAGTTCCTGAGCATCAGTCATTCAGTTTTCAAATAGTTTCAAATTAATTACAAAGTATTTTAACACATTGCATGGACAACATCAGCAGTCACTGTCCTCTGTATTTTGTAACATTTTTCAAGCCATCAAATAATTTAGAATGTTGCAGTTTTCGAAAAAAAGTAGTATTCATATTTTAAATGTATCCAATTTTATAATTTTTAAAGATGCATTTTGACAAATGTTAATCTAATGAAAAGTTATTTTATTAATACACATATAATTTGCACTAAAAATTGTAAAAATTTTCATTCCGCATAATTTTTAAACGTAGTTTTTTTTTCACGTTTGTAATTGAAATATATAACTAACATTTCAAGTACTCTTAAAATAAAATATCTATAGTATGTAAATGCGACACAAGCGGATGCATGCAAATGAATGTAAAAAGAAAACAGTCTTGAAACACAATGCATATCGTTCAATTTTAAAACATGATTTTGAGCACAATACTTTTTCTTTTGAAGTAACACTTTAAAAGTATTACAAAATGAATGCTAGCAGTCAATTTGAGCGTTTCTGAAATATTTTATGCAAATACTAAGCAAAGATATTTTTTTTTAAAAAATTTCGAGCTCTGTAGCTTTTTTTCCCCTTATGAATTTCGAGATATCTAGCTTTTTTTTAAAAATTAATTTTGAGCTCGCTAGCTTTTTTATATTATTATTTATTTTAATTTCGAGTTCGATAGTTTTTTTTTTTTTAATTTTAATTTCAAACTCGCTAGTTTTTTTTTTGTTTTTTTTTGTTTTTTTAAATTTCAAGCTTCTTTTTTTAACTTCAAAGCTTGTTTTATTTTGTAAACGCCAAGCTTACCTTTCTATTTTAAAGATCTTTTCTTAAAGTTTAAATTCTTCAAATATATAATGCTATTTTTTAATTTCACAGAAACACTCAATTCAATGGCACAAAAGTTATAAAAATAAGAAAATTTAAAAGATACATTGGCGCAAAACATCGGATTCATTTAAAAAATTCTATATATTATTTTGATATCCCAGCCTTTTTAGGTAAATAATCACACTCGCATTATATTAATAAGCATTTTTATAAAATTTTGGAATCACAACACCATAGTTTAAAAATTTGTAGCAATTAAAATATCTTAAAACATTGTTTTGAGTTTCAAATAGTTTTATAAAATTTACTTTACTTTTTAATCTAGAATGTTAAATGATAAAGATGCAAAATATATAATGCTTGTTACACAAATATTTTATTATTTTATATTAAAAAGTCTAATTCTTAAAATGATAAAAATGCAAAGATAAAAAGAAAAAATAATGAATTTGAACACAAAACTATCTTCGGAATTATCAAAATAAACCTTATTACCGGATTTGAAAATTTAAATGAACCTTTCCGAACTCATGCAAATGCGTTACTCTGAAGCGATGGCCTATGATTTGCTTCATCTACGCAGTTGCAAAACTAAATGAGCAACCTAATTCTACATTTATTGTACAAAGCCAATCTTACTAATGATAATAGACAGTATAATCACGCCACTCATGTTGGCGCATGTTATATAGTCCAATTTTCCAGTACTTTGTTAATACAGCCAGTCGCTTTTGAAAATGAAATAATTCTTCCGTATTAGAATTCCGTTTCTATGACACTTGAATTACCAGTTCACAGACAACTACATCTTTTTAATAGATTCCATATATAAGAATAGGGAAGAGATATATTTTAATATAAATTTTCCAAAGTTTTATACAGGAAAAAGAAATTGCCATTTTTGAATTCAGCGTTGTTATATCACTACATGATATATTGATATAATGATTAGCAATTTTAAAACCTGAAATTTGAAGATTTTAATGGCAGTAAACAAAAATTAAAGATTTTAAAGTCGCATTTAAAAAATATTCTCGCAATATTTGTTTGTTAATATTAATGAAGACATTTTTCTCCGAAAATAAAAGAATTAAAAGAGCAGTATCTCATTGAAGGAGTTTAAAAGGATAGATGTTCCCGGGCAGGTCGAACATTAAATAGATCTTCGTCTTCGGAAAAGTTCCATATTTAAAAAAAATTGTTTAATTTTGAATTCAAATATAGTTCACTGCAAAATTTTTCGAAGTATGGTATACAACATACACAACTTCAAACTATGTAATTTTTATTAAATTTTTACGATATCGGTAAATCATATATCTTTAGAACATAATAAAAATTGTGTTCCAAGAAATTATAAAAAATTTTGAAAAACTGAAATTTTAGTAATTCTTTAGCAACAAGTTCAGCAACAACAATTAAAATTTATTCCGTATTATCAACTTCATGATGTGAAAATATGAATCCAATTGTGAAAATATGAATTCCTTTTGAAAGAAGAGTTATATAAGAGACTCAAAAACTCGAATCGTAATGTAAAAAACTTCATCTCAATTTCGATGTTGCCAGTGAATTAAAATTTTGATCTTTAACCATTTCCCCAACTAACAAACGAAGTACTCATCATTTAAGTACATTCTGAATTGTGATCGAACAAAGCATCAAGAATTAATAGAAAATGCCCGCGTATTTTTGAAACAAGAGTACGTGCTAATGAAAGTCAATTGCAATCTTTTTTAATACAGCAGATGCGATTTACAAAGTCATCAGATAAAGATTCGTCACAGCCCAATAATTCCAAAGAGAAGAATGCATCATTATATGAAGACATCATTAATATTTTATAAAATGTTAAAGATCTTCTTTACGGCTATGTAAAATAATTAGAACATCCTAAACGCATTGCAATAAACTTAAATTAATAGTTAAAAAATGCGAATTTTTTAAAATTCCTTTTTGGTGAAATGTAATCACTGCTGATTCCCTTTCCTTTTGATCTATTAATGAAAAACATTCCTCCGAGATTTCATTGTTGGAAAGTTGCCGAAAATTAGGCAGCTTCTCTTTAAAGCCACACTGATAAACCTTGACTTTGTTTAAAAGGAAGTCCTAACTAAAATTTACAGAAATAAAGGCCTTTTCTTTTAAAATACAAAAACAACGAAAAGAAATTCTAAGAATACCTTAAAAAATTTAGGCTTTTTAAATAATTAAAATCCATTGGCAGACGATTGATGGTTCCAAATTAATGCCATTTTCCAGATACTTGGGAGATAGTTTTATTGCATTTACAGATAAGAGATGCGTTAAGTCTTCTTTTAAATAAACCGTACAACATAAAAATTATGCAGTTTTCTTAAAATTCAATACTCATCGAATGCTTCAGGTAAAAAAAACTCAAGAATTCCTTAAAAGGTAAAATAAAAGTTTTAGGTATTGTAGTTATGATGGTAAATTGTACATTTATACTATGTTCTGAATATGAAGTATCCAAACGGCAATACTCAATAAATGAAGACATATAGTTGATCAAAGGAATTTGAAACAGTTTTAACCCTACCTTCGCTAGATCAGAAGATGCTTCGTGCATTTGCTTTGAAGAGTTAAAACGTTGATGTTCTTATCTCTTATCTCGGAACTAAATTTCAAATTTAGAACAAGAATATTTTTTTTTTTCTCGAGTGGGAATGGGAATCAAAATTCCTCACCAAGAGGCAATATTCTTTTACTTTTGTTGACGTATTCTTATTGAAAAAAA
>JAPMOR010094577.1:0-14159 GCA_026543865.1 Argiope aurantia | reverse complement strand
TAAACATTGTTTCTTTCCTTGGTAATTTCCGAAAATGTAATTACAAAAAGTAATCCTTTAATCATTTTAAAATTTAATTTGTTTTTTTTTGATAATCCCAGTTTAATTAATTATAGTGTGAACTTTCTCTCAAATTTCAAAATTTTATAAAAAAAGGATTGTGTATTGGATTAAATAATAACTTCTACTGCTGCAATGAAATCAAATCGTTTCCATTATTTCATTAAATATTTCAAACTTGAAAACTTCCTCTATTTCTAAAACCCAAAGACGGACGATTGTTTATAATTTAGCCAAATGAAGTGAAGAAAAAGAAAGATAATTTATAGTGCAGCAAAAGTCAATGGGAAATTAAAAGACATATAAACCCATAAAGCTAAATTTTTAAAAATGTATCCACTAGGAAATTCCAAGTACACATTAGTAAAACAAGTGTAAGGCCATTAAAATAACACAGCCTAAAAGTCTATCTGGAATAATTTGTTGATAAAATAATGATCCACAAATCATGCGTAAGAAACATGTTGAAATTATACAAAAACAATATTCGTAGAAAACTATCTGATCACCGAAACCAGTTAATGTTCAATATAAATCCAGACATGCACTTAAAATTATTTAATGTTCTATTGAGTGACATACTTCCTTTAAACCTTAAATAGGTATGATATAGAAATATACAATTCATTTCTAATTGTGAGCTCTGTCAAACTTAATATATTATCCTAAAATGCTAATGATAGTTGAGAAACGCTAACTTTTATTTACTAGTATTATACAGATCCTTTTAACATAATTAATTCATATATTAGAAGTATGGTAGGAAATATTGTCAAATTTCAACACTTTATTAAAAGTTTACCTGATTTCAAAGGTTACCTGATTTTTCACTCATATTGAAAATTCGGATCTTAAAATTGATATATAATATTACTGAAACGTAAATATAGATGTGTGGTATTTGGAATCCTTTTTTTAGATATATCAATATGTTTCTATTAGATAACATGCGTTGTCATTGGAAATGTAATATTATGGTCTCGAATATGAGTCTTGTTTGGTTGAAATTTAATATTGAACTTTTAATGAATTTTTTTGTTGATAAGTTAGAAGTTTTTTTTATTATTGTCGTTCTTAAAAGTAGTTCTTAAAATATTTTGTTACCAGTAGCTCAAACTGGTCACAAAATACTTATTAAACTTGGCTGCTTAGTGATGTGACAATTACTTATAATTAGATGTATTTGCCAAAATATATTCCCCATTAATTCTCAGGAACAGAAGTTGAAGGAAGAAAAGCTGAAAAACCGAATTTATAAAGAAAAGTTAAATAGAAATTGTTAACTGAAAATGAGTTTACCATCAATTATGAGAAGAAGAAAACAAGGAGAAGGTTTATTGTCCATAAAATGTCCTAAATGAATAACTTTATTTTGTAAAAAGTAAAAAATGTTTTCTTTTTAATTGTGCTTATAGAACACTGTAGTCCAAATAACGAAATAGATAAGAAATCTTGAAACCCAGTTCCTATAATTTGATAAATAATTTTTTTTGGTAAAAAGTCACACAAGTTTTACTAAAATGTTAAATATTAAAAAAAAACTGTCACATTATTTTATTAACATAAATTTTCTTCTGTCATACATTAAATACATCTGTCATACATACATTGTTCGCCTCTTTCTGGATTTTTTAATGTACAGGAAAATTTAATTTACATTAAAAATGTTACGGCAATATTTCCGAAATTATTTATGTAAAAATGTTTAAAAACATTTTCGTTTCATCAAAGAGTTGAAGTTCAACAATTTAATTACATCTAGTTCAACTTCCATCTACTCCTAATGCATTTTGATTTGAAAAAAAAATAAACATACATTTCTTACTTAAACATGTTAGATTTAGTAGCCTGTCTTCCATTTCTTAATCATTCATTTATTTTAATTTTGTTTTTGTATCACTTCAATGAGAAATCAATATTATCATCATTATAATTCATTATATACTAAATTTACAAATATAGAACATTATAAACATGACAGCCTTTAACTCTCACAATTTTCAATAGTCTCCATGCTTTAAAATTTTCTAAGTCTAAAAGATTATAATACAAAGTAACTGAACAAAGCTGATTTTTCAATGTTTCGTCTGTCTTGCAACAAGTCAGACGGATCAAGCTAGATATATGGTTGTTACTTCAAAGTTGTATGTTTTTATTAAAATTTTAGTTGAAAAAAAATTTAAAAAAAATTTGTTTGCTTGCACATATGCGTTTGAATACGGTAACTCCAAAATGATGCGAGTTAAATTAAATTTGGCATATGGTTTTGTAGCTAGAACTATAGATTTACTTGGTTTATTATTCAATGAAATGATTTTCACAGCATGCATTTTTGTACGCATATGGATGAATAACACGGATATTTGTACTATAAATGTTTAGCAGTATTTAATTTTGTTCAAAATCATGCACACGAATATTGGCTCCTTTTTTTTAATATGTCCGTAAGTATACTAAAATGATAATTAAAGAAAATGTCATGATCTAAAATAAAAAAAAAACTATAATCTTGTGATCAATAATGCTAATATGTGGAATCTCAAATGTTATTTCTTTCATTGAAAATGTGTACTACTGATTAAAAATAAATAAATAAATAAAAACATTAGATATTTTTTATGGATGATCATCTGAAATGATAATCTTGTTTTTTTGGAAACAAATAACTAAAAATAATTTGTCGATATTTTCGACTAATTGTATAAAAGGGTGAAATTTTTTAATAACAAATTTACCAAAGGGTATACCTAAAATTACTTCTGTATTGTTCATTTCAGTCACAAATTACTTCAAATTACCTTATAATAGGTTAAAAATGCAGAATGCGGTTTTATAAATATACGTTGTAAAAAAATTCAAAGTATGGGGAATTTATTTGGTATAAATCATCACCCTATATTCAAACAATTATTTAAATAATGTATTACCATAACTGATATTTTTAAACTTCTTAATTAATTATTCTTAAACTCCTTTTGTTGAAATGCAATTTACTGACATCAAATCGAATCGAACTCTAAATTCAACAGTTATATATTTGACCTTACATATATTTTTAAACACAATGTAACATCTGCAATTATAGAAGTATTTAAATTGATAGATAAATCCTGCTGGGAAATTAAATAAAATAACCTTACATTTTTACATTAATGTACAAAAACTAAATTCATTAATGGTTTCAAAAAATAAGATCTGGTACTTGTAAATTATAAAATAATACAGCTAAATAGTCATGGTAAACACATCTGCCATATAATACGCTTGAATTCTGATATTTGTATAATTTATAAGAATATATTTATTACCTACATTCGTTTAAAGTAATCGCATGAATTGTATGCGGTTTACTGCTTGAATTTCACATTTATTATATACCTTAAAAGAGGTATATCATCAATTTATATTTATTTTTTGTTAACTTGACTTTAAATTCACCTTTATGCTTGGATTTCTGGAAATTGCTTCTTTAAATTTAAATAATATGCAGAATAAATAATACTATTAATTTTTTTATAATAAATTCATTTATTTTTTAATTAGTTATACAGATTACTACAGTAAATTAATGACTTTTAACTACAATTAAAATGTTATAACAGTTTTCAAATATCAGTTATCATATTTGTAAAGTTATATCATAAACATATAACAAAATATCAGTTTTCAAAATTATTAATAAACATAATTTAATAAATTGCATCAGATTTCATAGATTCCAATTAAAAGTTTTTTGTGTTAATATTATTGCATGAACAAGTAACCTGTAAATAATTATCTCTGAAAAACTTAATTGGAATCTGGTATTTAGCATTAATAATTCAGAAATAACAATTGTTATTTAAATTCCTTTCTTTAATTCCTTCAGCAATCACAAAACTTTTGATAATTAATTGAAATTAATTAATTTTAAAATCTTCATAATTTTGAGGAACGAAATAAGGAGAAAAGTAACATTCCTCTGTTTCTGAGGATATTTTATTATTTTAAATGTCTCTTAACTTTATTATTATTATTTAACATCATCAAAATTATGTTTATGGTTTATAATTAAAACTAAAGATCATGTATTTTTGCAAATATGTTTAACGCCTTCGTTCGTAGGTAATGTAATTTTATATTATAGAGTATAGTTTTTGCATACAAACAAGTGCTCACACACATATAGTCATATGAACACATGCAAACACACACACACACGTATTTATAATTATATATATATACTTATAAATAAAGCTCAATATGTGTGTGTGTGTGTGTGTGTGTGTGTTGGCGCTCTACAGGCCAGATCATTTGACCTACAGCTACCAAATTTGGTACATATATACCTTAGAGGTCGGAAATGTGCATCTGGGGTAATTTTTCTTAATTTTTAATTAGAATTTTAATTATTAAGTAAAAACTAACTTTCCCGCTAAAAAAATCTTCCATTTTCCCCACCGCCAAATGTGTAAGGCTTCAGCTTTTTTTCTCCCAACAGTAATGAGCCTAGGGTTAACATTTTTCGACCCATTATTTCAAACAATTCTGTTTATTTTCTTAATGTTTTATTCATTTAAAATTAAACATTGTTAATTTGTCCATGTTTCAGATTCATTCTGAAGTACTTTTGAATTAAAATAAAACAGAATAAAGGAAATTAAAAATGTCTAATCTGCATAGTGTTACCCCAACTGGCATAGAAAAATTCACACGTTTGCGTTTCCGTAATTGGCGTTGAAAATTCACGCATGCGCATTGTGTTCTGATTGTTGACATGACAACCATTATCAACGGATGATTTAAATTATTTTTAGGTTAATTGCATGCTTTTATAATTAAATTGTATTTATGTTAGTTATATATTTTTTGTATATGCTTATAGTTTTAAGTACATCGTTTTTTAAGTAGTTTTTTTAAACCTGTTTTCAATAATTTAAATTATTTTTAGGTTAGTCGCATTCTTTTGTAATTAAATTGTATTTATGCTAGTTATATATTTTTTGTATATGCTTATAGTTTTAAGTACATCGTTTTTTAAGTAGTTTTTTTAAACCTGTTTTCGACCGATTATTTTAAACGATTCATTTTATTTTCTTAGTGTTTGATGAATTTAAAATTAAACATTGTTAATTAATCGATCTGTTCAGGATGAATCTGAGGTCTAACAGGTCACTAGTATGCATACACATTGTATTTTATTTTTAGGGCTAATTGAAAATTGAATTCAATATTTATTATTATTAAAAATTTGAATAAAAATAAAATTTCTGGTAAAACTTGAAAGTAAATTGTTACAGATTTATCCCAGTAAATGCAAATTATACGTTAGCATATTTATATGCTTGCTGCCTAAACGTAGAGAAATAAAAATGCAAATGAATAATCTATTTTAACGTTAGCCCATTTTGAATAATGTACCAGCTATATATATGCTTAAAACACTTGAGATAACAAACTATTATTTGGAGCCAGTCTCAAGTAGACAGTGCTCAAGGACAAAAGATTTCATGTACTGCTCAACGCCAAGAGGAGAAGTCTGTTGGATCAATAGGGCAAAATAAATTGCTTTGCAGTGTTTCTGAAACTAATATATTCGGAGATGATGTCCTGATTCCACATTCTGTTGGTGCTTCTTTCCACTGAAATAGAAAAAATACAATTCCTTTTGTATCTCTGCCTTCGATCTTACCGTTGTCCTCGTTTTTTTTCTCGATTTCTATCCTTCTTCTTTTATTATGCGTAAACATTTTATTCAATACAAAGGAATACCTATAAATCCAAGTCAAAACATTTCTGAGTATAATATTTTTATTGATTTAATTTGAGTTTCTTTTTATGTTAATATAAGTACTAAGTGTACATTTAGTTCATTGACTTATAAAGATAAATATATCAATCATCAATGTATACTCAGATTCCATATGCCATGCTCTAAGAAAATTATACAATGAACTAATCTTCAGAATTGTCAGAGAATTGTAAGTTTTTAACCCATAGATGAAGTGTTGAATTTCTTCACACGGACAGATATATTAATTCGAAATTACCCCATTGCTATTTTTTATCTTTTGAATACAGCATTTCAATTTGTTTTGGAAGCATAATACAATCTAGAAATAGTGTAGTTGCCAAAAAAATTAAAAATGTTAAATATTATAATATCAAAAGTTGGAAAGATGTTATAAGAAAACCCTAAACAATCCTTTAATGAGTATTTACTTCGTTTAGATATTACGGACTATTGTTAATAACTGTTAGAATTTAACAAACAAAAATAAAGAATACAGTATTTTAAGAATATTATTTTAAGGATATATCTTTATTATTTTTGCATTATTCTTATTAAAAGCAGTTTCAGAGACATGGTGCCAATAATTATATAAATAACAATAAAAACTTTTAAAAAAGAATATCGATTTTGAGCACATGTTCATACTTAGGCTTTTACCTACATACTGCTGAAAGAGTAGCTCGAAGGTACTGAGGAGTGATTGTATTCAAGGACAAAATACCACGTGATAATCAGAGCTAATGAACAACGCAATGAGTCATTTTGATTCCTGCCTCTAATTACGAGTTAATCAAAAAATTAAGTGTAAATATACAATATATATTCAATTCTTTTCTAAACTTCCACGGATCACATTATGAAGTAATTTAACATGCTTCAACATTAATAAGAATTTTATAACAAGCGTTTAAGGTAATTTTATATGATACATATCGCAATGATGAGATGAGTTGCAGCACATGCGTGATAACATAATAATGTAACTTTTCCTTTTCAGATTGCAAATAATTGATGAGAGAATCGGGAGCTCCTTATTTTGCTTTTCAGATTGATTAATATTAAACATCTTTAAAATTAAGATTGTTTGAAAAAGATTGCGCAAGTGAGTTAAGAAGTTGGTTTTGAAATCTAATAAGTGATGCATGTAAAAAATGAATGATGAATTAATAATTTATGAGTCAGTTAAACTCTGAGCCAATTTCAAGAAAAATGGGTTTGGTCTCTACTGACATCAGATTAATAGAACCTTAAGTTAATTTAGTTGATAATGGCCGCCTGTGAAAAATGCAACTTCATTCATATAACTCTAAAACTGAAAATTAAAAAATTATTTAAAATATTATCTTAAAAATATGTATAACTTTTATAATTAAAAATGAAATTTTAGTTTAAAAAACTGGTTAATTCGCTGTTTTGCAAGATATGAAATCCCTCTCACAAATCCACAATCTGTTATGATAAAAAAAATCATTTAATATTTAAATAACGTGTTTTTCTTGTAATATATTTATTTTTAACCAAAGCTTGAATTTTCTAATAATTGCACGGTTTGTTATTGATATTGATGCTTCTGTATTGGTTGCAGATTTAAAAAGAAATTTTATATATTTTAAATTTGATTTTAAACTTTTTATACTTATTTTTTATTATCTTATCTCCAGGGACCATTACGGAAATTATAAAGTTTCCGAGATAAGTGGTTATTAAATCTGGTCATTTTTCCTGGGGGAGGGGGGAGGAAGAGAGTAAAATACGTATTCAATTGATGATTTGTTATCGAAATAGAAATGCTATATTGTTTTATATCAGGAAATAAATGATGACCAGGTGAATTTATGGTCTTCAGTAAAATGGTGATTTTTTTTACATATAACCAAATAAACATTTAAAATAATAATGAATAAAACAATTTCTTTAAATATTTTATTCATTATAATTATAGTAAAAAAATAAATTTGATGTAAACTGAATGAAATGAATTTGTATGAAATGCAACCACTTTTTAGAAGTTTCAAATCATATTTTTAGTAAAATTAATTTTAATATCATTCACAGTTTTGACTCATATATTTGAAACAAAAAAAATCATCTAATATTTCTGGTTGATTCTGTGTAGATCTGAATACTATGGTTGATTTTTAAGATATAATTCTTTTTTATATATATTTGTATGAATTACAAGTAAATATTTCCCTTGCTGTTGTCTCGAGATATTCAAAATTTCAGTTTGCTTCATCGAAATATTTTTAAATTTGCTTTTTAACTTCGAAACATTTATTTTTGTTTTCCAAAGCCTAAGATTATCAAAACTAAATGCAATAATAATATTTATTGAAAAATACAAGTTTCAGAACTTAAATACAATGTTTTAAAATATTTATAACTACTAAAAGGGTTGAATCATTTGATCGTGGAAATCTATTTGTTTTTTTCAAAAATGCAATATTTTGATTATTGTTAGATTTTTATTTGCTTTCCCTCCAAGAAAGATTTTGTAGCATTACACTAAATTGCTATAAGAAAACATTCCATTTTTTAAAGAAACACATATCCATATGTCATGGAAACATGCGGTATTTGGTAATTAATATCAAATTAAAATGAACTGATAAATTAATTTTCATTTTAAAAATTATCTAAGACATGCTTATTATAATTTATATAATCCTACTCAGAGTTTTGTGTAACCCAGTTGGTAGAAATGCTTCATCGAAACTTGGTTTATGCATTTTATGTAATGAAAAGAAAAGAATCTCAAAAAAGATAATAGATTAAATTTTAACCGATAAATGATGTTTTTGATTTAATATAGAAACTCGTTATGCAAATTAGGAAACGCTTAACAATGGCTGGAGTCAGTGCCAGAAAACCATTTTTCACCATCCAATTAAAGAAGGAAGTTCAATCTTTATTGATTAAGTTATTTTATCAGAACTGCAGTAATGATTTAGCAGTACTCTGATTATAGAGACGCTTGAAATGCTTGAGGAAGAGTTTTATGTCAAAGAATGGCTGAAAAAATTTTTTACTAAATTTAAAGTAACTGGAGAGTTGGCAAGAACGTTACTGAGAAGAGGACGGAAAAGAACGGATACTTTGAATGACAATATGGAAGACGTCACTAAAGCTGTGGTTGAAAGAGCAATAGTTTCCCAAATCTTTTTGGCTAATATCCGAGTGGTGTCAAGAGATTTCTTCTCTCTTAGTTTGTGGTATGAAGCATTTTACAATATATTTTAAAGTGGTATCCATACATGGCCCACATGAAACAAAATCCTTATCCTCAAAATCAAGAACAATGCAATGATTTTTCTTCCTCATTACTGACGAAACAGCTGCTGCCTATGTACAGCGTTGAATTTTTTTGATAATGTGAGACGGCTTTTATTTTAGAAATAAATAATCATAACTACTGTATATGGATAATTGCGAGTCGTATATGAATGAATGCAGAATTCTGATTCTTTACTTCATGATGTGATTTTATTTCTGATTTAATAATTGGTCTATTTTTCCTTCGGAAAACATTCATGAAATGTTTAAATGTTCTTCTGTTATGATGTCTATTATCAAGAACGTTTATAGCAAGAAATTATGCCTACATTATAAGAACATGAATATTTAAAGAATGCTATCTTCATTCAAAATGCTGTATCACCCCATATTTATCGATAAATGGAATACGGGAATCGACGATAATCGGCTAATTTTGAGATATTTTCTGACTGTCCCATCTCCTTCTTCTCCAACATGAATACCTATGATTTTTGGTGATACGTATTTCCGAAAGACTATTAAGAAAGCATGTGTATTTCGCTAGAGTTGAAAGGAACAGTAACATACTATGTCCTTATTATTCGATAAAAGCAAGTCTTAGGCAGCTTTTGAAAATGTTATTGGCACAAATGGAGTGCAGTTTGAAAAAATTATGGGATTAAATAAAGCTTTGATTTTTTAAAATTATTATTATGAGCTTTTTACCTGGTGGTTGAAATATGAATTATTACAGAATTGCAGTGCAGAATTTTTTTGTTCATAGTCAAAAACGTTTCAACAAAATACATCAACCCGAATAATATCTCCTAGTATGAGTAAAATGACTTCAATTATATCAATCATGTATTAAAATACCTTGTGTTTATGTTTATAATATCAAAAAATACTAAAAATATGAAATAATAGATAGTTTATCAAAGTTATAAAGTATTTTATTTTACAGAAAATCATTTCTCAACAGTGTATTTTATTTTTTATTTGTAGTTGAACCTTTTCTTAGATGAAGGAATTAAATAATTTTCTTTAATATTTGCTTATTCCGTAATGTTACAATGAAAATCAAGGTGCATCGTAAGAAGTACAAAATTATTTACACTTTTGGAATAAATATGAAAATTAGAAAAATCAATTCATTCTTTTAAGTTTTTAACTAATTATAGTTTAAAATAACTAAGAATCCTTAAATATTTTAAATCTTATTGCATTTAAATCATGGAACTAATATTGGTTTAAATAATTTTGAAAATATATAATCAGAAGTAATGTGATTATTTGTAAAATACCCTTTCAAAGCAAATGAATTAAAGATTTTAGAAGGTATTTCAATATTATTTTACATTTTAGAAATTTCAGAATTGAGATAATCTAATTACAAACATTTATAAAATATTAATCTGCTTAGGAATTAAATAGATAGATATGAATATATATATACATTAGTATAATAAATTTATGAAATATCTTGCATAAAAATGAGCACTTGTTTGCTCATTACTTTGAATAAAATCATTAATAACATTTGTAGAAATTTATTTAGTTTCCTCATATTATGTGAAAGACTAATTACCACAGCATATAATTTTGTGACGGAAAAGCTTCATTTCTTTCATGATAGTTTCTATGTTAACTCAGAGACTTTTAAAAAACGAGTATCTATTTGGTTCACAGATGATTTCCTTTATGATTTTATTTATTCCTGTTATTGGGTTTGTCATTATTTAGATATTTTATTTCAAAGCAATTGAGTTCGATGATAACGAACTGAATGTCTACCTTGTAATTTAAATCTCACAAAAAAAAAGAAGCATAACAAACGCATGAATAAGAAATTGCATGATGGTAAGATTCTTCTTACATCCTTGTTAGGTATTGTAGAGATGAGAATTTGAGCTAACTCCAACCCAATAATCGAACACATCTGCTGCGGGAAGGGATAACCATGGCCGAAGATGACCATTAGGATTCCACACTTACAAATAACTGCTATGGCTGTCATTTATCTTCAACTGCCATTTTTAATACAATCTTCATCAAAAAGAAACAGTAATATAAAATCGAGTTCATTGATCAAATAAAAGATATTGTCTTATTGATCTAAATGTGTCAGCTTCAATTCTACAATCCTTTGAATCATTTATTCATATAATTTCTGCAAGTAGAGTTTTTTACAATATAGATATTTGTTGTAGATACATCCCACTCATTACATATTATTACATCTTCTCATCGCATATACTGAAATTTTTAGAACTCTTTCATTTATTTTAAAGAAATTTGGCTCACCATGTCAATTATATATTTTAGTATGCACTTACTGTCGTACGAAACTTAAAATCCAACTTAACATACCTCAAAACTTAAACTTAAATCAAATGTAGAAACATAAAGAAAAAAGGATGTTAGAAAACTAAGTATCAAGCTTTTTTACTAGGAAGATATATTAAAACATCCTTTGAATTATTTTGATTAACTTTAAGAACAAATGCAATATATATCCAAGTAATTTGAGATACGCTTCTCTCCTAAATAAGGTTTAAACATCAAGAAATGATCTCGTCTTAGTTTGTCAATTAAAGATAAACGTCTCAAGAAATGATCTCGCTATTGAAATACGGTATTTCAAGTTATAATCAGTTATATTCATGCTTTGCTAATGACAGTTTGCAGTATTCACTTTCGTTCTATAGAGGCCGAGGATGTCTCCACAATTGAGAATGGGAAATGAACTAAATAATGCGGTGTAACTATTTAAAATAAACTAAGGAATTGCGGTGTTGCTCTAAGTGATGAAACGATGCTTCTATAAAATGCAATTACTATGAAAAGGGACTTGGAATCACCCCTCTACCAACGGTAGAAATCGCGTTCGGAGCTCAAAAACCAGTTCTGGCGGGTCATGACCCGCGCAGTTACAAAAAGGAACAACCCTAGAATGGACGCTTGGCAACTTGGCTCCTTGGTAGCAAAGTACTGAACGCAGTATTTGCCAACAAATAAAATATATAATTAAAAATTAGAACAAATTAATAATTATATAATATTAAAAATAATTTGATGAATGAAAATTTTTAGAGATGTTTCCTTCAAAAATTAGTAAATTTATTTATTTATAATTGATGAGTTGGCATTTGATATTCAATGAAATTTTTAACTAAATTTTAGAATATTCGTTTCAAATTGATTTTCAAATAACTTCTGTGCAGTTTTTTTAGATATAATCAATGAAATTATGAATTAATGTGTTTTGATCTTCCTATTTTATAATAAAAATTACTCAGCAAATTTAACAGGCAACATAAAGAAAACACTATTTTTAGGCAAGTAACAATATCTGGGATTTATTACATATCTGCGCTATCATTAATTCTAAATAATTGCCCAAACAAAACACTAAGTGCAGCAAAAAATGATTAGGATTGTTTTGTAGAAGTGCCCATAAGTGTAACCTTAACCCGAATTCCTTGCGTTGTAATAATCAGTATCAGAATGGCGTGCTATTATGATCGAGTACTATGTATCAAATCAGTTAAATGTCAGCTCAAGATACGAATAAAACGGGGTGCACCTGTTTGGAAACAATAGCGTAGGGTGTGGTGACACTTTAGGATATGAGAACGGTCTGAACAATAAACCCCACCCAAAAATGTAACTGTAGCTATTTGAATAACTTTACTGCTTTCTCAATCCCTTCATACATTGTACAGACAATGCCATTACCGAAAAGTGGTTACATAAAATACAGTCATTAAAAATTCTTGACGCCATTTATTTCCGATTGATGGATTAAGTACGATCCTTCAGAAGTTACCAATAAAGTTTTATAGTCTCGTTTGCCTCCGGATACTTAGGAAAGCTCCATTACAAAATTTTAAGGTTGCATGATGTGACTATTTGTTTGAAATATTACTGTTATTTGGAAATAAATAATCTCTAAAAATATATTTATTATAATATGTAATATACATCTTGTGGATGAATAAAGATTTAAAAATTTTTAATGACGAGAATACAAATTGTTTCTAATAAATAAATGTTTTGCCGATCTTCCTGATCTTTTACCGATCTTATCTGAAATTTTAAATTTCAGAAAAGTCACCATTGGTAATCAGTTTGTTCGCTAGAGTTATTGGTTATATTTAATTTCAGTAAATTCGTTTAAATATAACTTGAATCCGTCAAACTCCTAAGTGCAAAGGTTGTGACATTTTTATTATCTTATATATAACTTGATTTTGTCAAATTGTTAGGCATTCAGGAAGTGTTATTTTAATTCTCTTATACATATCTTGATTCCATCAAATTGTTAGACATTAATGTTATATTATTTTAATTATCTTATGTATAACTTGATTCCATGAAATATTAGGCATTAAGGCATTATTTTGAATATATTATATGTAACTTGATTCCGTTAAATTGTTAGGCATTAAGGTTGTGTAAATTTGTAAATTTAATTCTCTTATATATGCTATGTTCTTATACCTACCTATACATAGTTGTCTTATACATGAGCAACGCATGTTTAATTATATATGCGTTGTTCATTGTGTGCGTAACCTTCCAAATTCCCCATGATATAATAGCCCTATTAGAAATGCAAATATCCAGTTCATTGTTCTTCTAAATTTGAGGATATTGTAAATTCATATTTTTATATATCTAATGAATTACACTAGCATTAAACAAAATATTTCTTCCTTAGCTTTTAATAATGGAAAGGAAATGACGTAATTAAGTATTAGTTGAAATAAAAACGTTTGAATTTCAGTGCAACAATATTATCTGATGTTGGAAATTAGGTAAAAATATGTGATTTTTAATATTACCAGTGTTCAGGAAAAATGCGCATGGCTATTGAATCAATATCATTCAAAAGACATTCAAAGTTGATTTTTGAGAAATTAATTTTTGAATGTTATTGGGAAAAATAACTAAATTTTGCATATTTATTAATTATTTAAAATTTCAAAATATTCATGCCGAAATGCACATTTCCATCCTCCAAACTACATATGTACCAAATTTGACAATCCCAGTCTAGACAGTCAAA
>JAPMOR010094550.1:27647-38934 GCA_026543865.1 Argiope aurantia | reverse complement strand
TATATATATATATATATATATATATATATATATATATATATATATATGCATAACAGAATTGCTAACAAACGGCTTTTAAAATTGCAATAAAAAATGTCACAATTAGACATGGCGAGAAAAAGCAATTTTCACTTCCATGTATTTATCTTGAGTCTAGTGTTAACAGTTACGACTTGCCTAAGCCAATAATTCAATTCGAAATTGGATTTTCACTAACGATTTTATTTCGTAGAATATGCATTTTAGTATTTTGAAATAATTTCTTTTTATTGAATTCATGTGTATCAAATTATAAAGTGAAATGTATTATAAAGATACACATCCCATATTTAATAATTAATAGACAAAAAATCAAATAATCTGCAGAGGACAAACTAGTCGTTAAAGCATTGTTTTTGTTTAGAATTGGTTTTGATCGACACAAATAAAATCAAACAAAATAATAAAAATGATTCTTATTTATGAGTTGTTTTCGTTCGTTAAATTAAAGTTAAAATTAAGAAAGAAAATAATTTGACAAATAAAATTTATTTTTTTAGTTTCCTAGGTAAAAATTCGTTCTGAATCTTCACCGAACTATTAGATATTGTTGCTAAATAAACATAAAAAATTAATAAATCAGCTGCTAATCCAGGAGATCGTCGCGTCATTTTGAAAAAAAAAATAAGTTTATTCCTTTTAAAGTGATTGAAGTAAAATGTTTTAAAGGATTCAGTTACAATTCAGTTCAAGTTTTAATCTTTAATATATATTAAATATATAATCAAATATATATTTAATATATAACTTTTTCCAATACTTAGGAACAAGAAAACTTTTTCCAATCCTACAAGAGACTAAGAATTTAATCTATTTTGATGGGGTAATCTTTTTTTAAATTATCTTTAAAGGGACAAAATTAAAAATTATTGTCAAGATGGATGAATTGCTTAAATGTTTTTTTAGCATATTGTTTTGGACTAAAAGATGTAGTCATATTAAAAAAAATTTTTCTTCTCTGTTTTTCTTTTTTACCTTTTTCTAAACATATAAATCAGAAGTTTCTTCAATTATTCAAGATTACCAACAGAATTTTAGATTTGGAAGAAAAGGACTCACTAGTGCCAGCTTGTTAAATCCATTAAGAGAAAACATCTCTCATGGCTAATATGAACATTTCGTGAAGAAACTCTGGCTCACTAACTGTATATTGTCCCATAACTAACTCTCCTATATTTATAAAGAACTGCCTTTTAACTTAAATAAACCAATTTATTGTTCAGAAAATTCATTTCATATTTTTAATTATAGTAATTATATTCATGAGCATTTACGACTACATCATACTTATATAACTATTTCAGAAATGAATAGAAAATAAAAGGGACTTTTAACAGCGAAACCGAACAGATTAGATTAAAAAAAAAGGGCTAAGACAAAAAAAAACTCAAACAGACTTTTAATAGTTAGACTTATGTCATGTGATTCTAATAAAGTCCTACGGCTGTGTATAATAACGGAGAATAAATGGGGTTTTAGTTCACCGGCGAGGAAGATAAACATTTGTTCTGAAGAAATATAAATTGATGTCTTTTTACAGCTGAAAGTGGTAGCGAGAAATGGTTCAACAATAAAAATTGATAAAAATATTTTCGGATTATTTTTTCATATCCATAAAAATACAAAAGTATTAAAACATTTAATTATATACACTAGTAATGTTAATTTTTTATATAAATAATACTCAAACAAATAATTTTCAATCTTGACAATATAAAAAAAATGCGCTTCCCCTCATCCATTCTAAACACAACAGAGGGATGTATAAGAGAAGTTACATTCCGAAAATATGCGGAATTATCAGAACAATAGGAACAGAAGCATAATCTGAGTTCAGAAGAAGAATCTTTAGAGGCGTCAAGTGCAGACGCTATAAGTAGCGATTGCACTACCGGTATACTGGGATGCCGAATACCGGTATTCACGAGTTTGAATACCGATTTTTAAGTATTTTCTATAAATTTTTAAAATTGTCTCCACTATATGTTCAGGGATCGCCAACATAGCAAAATAGTATACGTTTTCGTTTTTATCTCTCCCTAACGGGGGAAATTAATTAGACTGTGGATGCAAAGTTACATCGTACAATTAAGAGAAGTGATAAAATATTGTTTGACAACGGATTGTAAAGTCCTTCACGCTTTTGCACATGCGTTAGGATGGGTTTAATTCCACAAAATAGGGGTGAGAGGAAAGATGAAAGGAGGAGATGCTTACATTTAACAAAGAGGACTCGCGGTTTTTTGAGACGTAAACATTACAGAACATTAGTAATACAGAAGGAAAAAGGTAATAATGCACAATAAAATATTTCAGAGCAATTTTTATTTAATATAAGGGACATAACATTAAATTTTGAAGAATAAATGAAAAATTTCTGTTTTTAAATTATAAAATAATAATGATTTACAAAATAATAATGATCTTTTTTATATTAAAATCTTTCTTTTTTATATGTTATTAAATTTTTTCAGGAATATTTTAATTCCCCGTTTTCTGCTTCTTGGTCAACAATATTTAATGATATTATGTTAAATGTTCTTCATATCATTCCTGAATAATGATAAGAAATGGTTGTATAATACCAAAAAATAGTAAGTAATTAGGATAAGTAATAGGAGTAATAGATGTATTATACCAAAAAAATAAAGAACAGAAGAATCCAAATATTGTGGATATAGAAACTTCGGATCCCGACTTTGAAGAATGTGAGAGTGATGTTGACAATGAAGATAATGAGAATGTAATTGATGATAAAGATATTGCTAATGAGGATGAAATATTAACCCATCAATAATTGCTTCCTATAATTTATAAAATTCGAAAAATTGTTAAGATATTTAAACGCTCCCCTACAAAAAATGCCATATTACAAAAATAAGTACTAACTGAAAATAAAACAAAATATATGCTAATATTAGATTTTAAAACACATTGAAACAGTTTACTACTAATTAGGGAACGAATTTTGAAACTGAGAAATCCAGTACAAAAAGCAATAATCGACTTAAACCTGCAAATTAATTTTTCAGAGAGTGAATTCGACTTAATATCTAGAACTGTATCAGCTCTACTTCCAATAAAACTAATTATGTCGGAGAGATTCTAATTTATTAACAGCTAATGCAACAATAAATTTCATGTTGCAGTCAGTGAAAGAACAGCACACATCACTATCTGAAGGATTATATATTACATTGAAAAGTCGCACAGAAGAAAGACATACCGAAATAGAAAAAGTTTTACAGTATTTACATAATTATAAGGATTTTAAAAATGAAAATGAAAAATAAAAAAAGAGACTAACCAATTCAAATCTGATCAAGTTTATAGTAAATTTTCTTTAAAATTTTTACCCACAAACCTATTCCCATTCAGAAGAATTCGGTACAGCTATCGGAGATAAAGATGACACTATTGTCAATAGTGAAAGGAATTGCCTCTTGAAGAAAAATGAGAATTAGCGATAAGTAAAAAAATTTCAACAAACTAAAATACAATATAGAAATCAGCTATATCCAAAACCATCCGACGATAAATCGATTTATTTGAAGATGAGGGATTTAGTGGTAAATACTCGGAAAAAGTATATGGCGCATTGCTAACTGTACCACCAATTAGCGTAGATGTCGAAAGAGCGTTTTCGACAGCTGTTAATTTTTGCAAAAAATTACGTTCCAGGCTTTATGACAGTACAATTGATACATTATGTTTTTTAAGATCACATTTCAAAAATTTGTAATAGTACCTCAGATGGAATAGTTATCTAAAAATACCAAATACCGGTATTGAATTTTTGGTCTGATATTGCAATCCTTAGCTATAAGAGATTCTTATAGCTAAGGATAACGTCCTTTGATGATTTTTATTTTTTGATGATCATAAGCGAATTTTTCACCTTTCGAAATGACACAAATAGGTTAAAAAATTTTTATCATGGGCTTTGCGAGATTAGTTAGCACTTATTTACTATAATCTCGTTTTATTATTTTACCCTGTATATATAGATAAATGACTTATGACAAAAAAATGAATATATTGTTCAGAAAATCAAGTTCATATTTTTTAATTATATGAATAATATTCATGAACATTTACAAGCACATATTTCTTCCGTTATTTCAGAAATGAACAGAAAATAGAAAGGTCTTCGAACAGTAAAACCAAAATGGATATCAGGAAAAAAAACAGGCTAAGACAAAAAAACTATTCTAATCTTTAAATTTATTGTAGGCGATTCTGTGAAATCGCACTCGCTATACATATCAGAACATAAAAAATGAGTTTTTGTTCACCGGGAAGGATACCGGGCATCAGTCGTGAAGAAATTTAAATTGATGTCTTTTTACAACTGAAAGTGGTAGCGAGAAATGATGCAAACATTAACATTGAGAAAAATAAATTATTTTTTCATATGTATAACTATACTAGACTGCTTAAATGTTTAATTAAATACATTACAAATGGAAAACCTTTTTTAAAAAATAAGACCAAGACCCTGTAATTTTAAATCTTGTCAATGTGAAAAGATGTCTCCTCCCCCATCCATTCCAAACAAACCGTGGGATGGATAAAAGAAGTTATATCTACTCCGAAGATATGGGAACTGATTTATCAGAACTTCCAGAAGAAAAGTACATTTTTAAGATTCTTTTGAACCGTCAAGATCAGACACTTCTATGAGCATCTTAAGGATGTACGTCTTGTCAACGACGATAATCTGCTGCAGTACTATCATAGCGTCTCGCAACAGTCAAGAATATTTTAATTTAAAATGAATTATAAAATAAGGTTTCAGGAGCAGTAACGTGAAAATGCAATTAGAAGATTTGAATTAACCTTTATTTCAGAGACGAGACACATCTGCTAAGTTCGGAATTTATTCCTTTATTTAGACACTGGAGATAGGCTAAATAAATAGTTTTTAATTCAAATTTGCAGGTAATCCAATTCCTTATCACGGGTCTAATAATTTTCAGAAATGCCATTATATATATATATATATATATATATATATATATATATATATATATATGGCACAGAAGTCGAGCTTATTGCTAACGGTCAAAAGTCAAATATAAACAAAACACTATACGAATTTTAGACTGTTTCATTAACTGTACATTTTAACTGTTATAGTAATGCTCTCCAGCTGCGAAATATTATTAGATGTGTTCAGGAGATAGTTCCTCATGTCGCCAAAGAGGACTGACTTAGAGGAAAAAAGACAAAAAAGAATTCAAGAGAAAGGCTTAAAACAAAAATTTCAATCAATAATAGGCTTCATGTTGCCAGATATGTTATAGTGATAAGATTTAAGATTGATATACGGTTTCACGACAAGCACATCAAAGTCGTACAAATTGTCAAAAGAACTCTCTAAAAGTCGACAGTACTGGGTGCATAACAGAATTGCTAACAAACGGCTTTTAAAATTGCAATAAAAAATGTCACAATTAGACATGGCGAGAAAAAGCAATTTTCACTTCCATGTATTTATCTTGAGTCTAGCGTTAACAGTTACGACTTGCCTAAGACAATAATTCAATTCGCAGTAGGATTTTCATTCCCGCTTTTATTTCGTAGTATATGCATTTTGTATTTTGAAGTAAATTCTTTTTATTGAAATCATGTGTTTTAGTTGTATCAAATTAGAAAGGGAAATGTTCGTGAATGTGAACAAAGAAATACATCTCATATTAATAATTAACAGTCTAAAAACCCAATAATCTGCAGAGGACAAACCAGTCGTCAACTTGTCTCAAATAAAAACAAACAAAATAATAAAAATGATTCTTATTTATGAGTTGTTTTCGTTCGTTAATAATTGTGTCCGCTATTATTGTTTGGGTCTAATGGCTTTAAGCACCGTATTTTTCTCAAACACTTTATTGCAGTACGTTGTATTCAATCTATAAGCACTGAATTAACTAATTCTGTTATTATATATCAAAATTCTCGAACGTCAGATGAAAATAAATATTATTTATTTTAAAATTTTGCTATACAGTTAGTTTTCTGTTCTTGTGGTTTCTTTTTTTAATTAAATGTTTCTATCTCTTTAGGATGCTTTTTTCTTTTTTTGAATTGAAGGAGTTTTTCACATTTTCGAATCAGACTATTAGGCTTAAAATTCATAGCCATAGATTCTGGAAGGATAGTTAATACGTATTAAATATATTATATTTTTTGCGCGAATAAGATACAGATTTTAAAATTAAGAAACAGTATGGTTTAAGGAATCAATTTTTTTTTCAGATTTCTATATTAAAAGTTTGAAATTCTTTTTAAGATTACACTGCGAAATTGGAAATATTTTTAAAAATATTTAACAAATAATAAATCAGCTCCTCATCCTGGAAGATGGCCAGTAATTTCTGAAAAAATATAAGTTAATGTCTTTTTGAAATACAAAATGGCACCGAAGAAAAACTGCATAAAAGTATTCAATTCCAATCCAATTCAAGGATTAAATCGGCAAATATACATATCCGATTCTACAATAGTCCAAAAAAAGGACTATTTTTTATGGGAAAATACTTTTAAAAATTATCTTCTGAGGATAAAAATTAAAAACGATAAATAAATTTTTAAAAATTTTATTACGTTGTTTTGGTCTAAAAGCTCAAGTCTTATCTAAAAGTTCCTTTAATTTTCTTTTCATTTTCACTTTCTTATTTTTTTAAAACTATAAATCAAAACGCTCTATAACTGTTGAGGACCAGCAGCAGAATCTTAGATTTGGAAGCGAAGGATTCACTAGAACTGACTTTTTAAATCCATTATTATAAAACATCTCGCATGACATAGAAGTTTAGAAGGTGCGGCTAAGAACTTGAGAAAGAATTATGGCTTAAAAACGGTTAATTTACAGCAATTTATTTAAGTTTTTTAGTTAAATGAATCATATTCATTAGTATTACTAGGAAATCTTACACAAACTTTATACAACGTATTTTTTGACTACATTACATTTCAGTAGAAATTAAGAAAGAAATTTGAACAGTGAAACCAAATTCTTTGACATAAAATAATTGAGCTGACAGAAATTTCAAATCTGTTCCTACTCTTCAAGCACAGTACGAAAGATTCTATTGAATCTCCCGAATAGTGTAATATAAAAGGGTCCAATATATATATACATTCATCACCGGGAAAGATAACAGCCAGCAATTCTGATGAAACATAAATTGATGTATTTTTACATCTTAAAGGGGTAACGAAAAGTGATGCAACGATAAAATTTGATAAAAATATTTTCGGATTATTTTTTCATATCCATAACGATACACAAGTGCTTGAATATTTAATTATATTCCCTATTCATGGCAAAAAAAATTGAAAATAATTCCAAGACCTTGTAATTATAAATATAGCCAATATGAAAAAAAAAAAGCCCCACCCCCATCTATTCCAAGCACAATAGTGGGATGAATAAAAGAAGTTACATTCAATTCGAAGATACGTGATAATTTTAATTATTAGAACTCCAGGAACTGAAGAACATTTTTAGGATTCTATAGAAACGTCTGGTGCTCCCTGAGGAGGTATGTCCTGCCAAACGGTGATGAAACCGTTAATCTGTCATAATACCTTTATAGCGTATCCGAGACGGGCAAGAACCTTCTCTTTTAAAATGAATTATAAACTAAGATTTGAGCAGCAGTGATTCATAACTGCATATTGAATATCTGAAATAACCTTTCTTTCAGAAATTCATATTGGACGGGTTGGAATTTATTCCGTTATTTATAAACTAAGGGTAGGCTGAATAAATAGTTTTTAATTCAAATTCGTCAGTAAATCGGGGTTTTTTTTCAAAAAATTCTTTGAATTTCAATAATACTCTTATAATAAATTATTTTTATGTTTCGATTTAAATCAAAGCTCACAAAATTTTAAAAATTGATTTTTATTTCGGAGTTGCTTTTGTTTGTTGAATAATTTTGTATGTCTGTGAAAGTTTGGAACTGACTTCTTTCAGAACTGTATTTTTCCCAAAGACTTAATCGCAGTGCTATGTATTCGATCTATAAGCAATGAATTAAGCTATTCTCATATTAAATAGAAAAATTTGCGCAAGTCAAATATAATTCTTTATTTTAAAATTTTGCTTTTAAAAATGTATTTTTGTAATATGTCTTTTTGACATATTTACATCTCTGTACAATATTTGTTTTTTTTTTTATACATATGTGAATTTTGTACTTTTTCGAATTATACGAACAGATTAAAAATTTATATTCATGGAATCTGTTAGAATAGGTGCTAATTATTAAAAAAAACATTATATTTTTTGTCGAAACAAGGCAAAAAAATTAAAATTAAGAAAGAAAATAATTTGACAAATCAAATTTATTTTTTTAGTTTCCTAGGTTAAAATTCGTTCTGAATCTTTACCGAACTATTAGATATTGTTGCTAAATAAACATAAAAAATTAATAAATCATCTGCTAATCCAGGAGAACGTCGCTTCATTTTCGAATACAAATAAGTTTATTCCTTTTGTACAGTGATAGAAAGTGATAGAAGTAAAAGTATTAAAGGATTTAATTAGAAATCATTTTAAGTTTTAAACTTTTATATTGTTACGAATCTGTGATGCTGCTTCCCAGCATAGTGGGTTCCATCATAAGAAAGACCGTTTTAGAGTCATCTGTATTGGACGGAGTCCGGGTGTCGCGTCGGAGGTCCTAGAGCTTGGCGACCATTTTCGACTTGGCGCCTAAATATATTATACCCGAAACATCGAGAATTTTCCCGATCCGTCCATTGGGAACCGAGATACGCCTCGAAATTTCCTGATTGGTTGAGAGGCTTCTAGCTCCGCTTCCTGAGACCTATAAAAGGAGGTAGTCTGCAGATGTCAGAGTAGAGTAGTCGGAATCGACGGTGAAGAGTGAGTCTTCCAGAGATTAGCAGAGCAGCGACGGAGTCAAACTAGTGCCACAGAGAAGGAGATCCAGAGGTCTCACTTTCATACACACTAATGGTAACTTTTTTAGCATGGCCATTCACATTGACAGTAGCACCGTCTCTGTTGATGCCTGCGACTTGGAACTATTAGACGGTGGAATGACGTCATCTTTCTTCGTGACATCATGATACGAATGTCAACAAAGCAACTGCATTTATTATATTGACTTTTCTCTGCCAAATTTCAGTCTTGGGGTAATATCCCCTAATAAATTGTTATCTGAAATAATTATTCTTTTCATTTATTTTCTCCCTTCTTATAATAACAAAAAAATTCATCTCTGCTTGTTGTGTACTAGTGAAATTCAGATGCATTATTACCATATTTCAGATTAATTAAATTACATTTACACTTCACTATGAAATTCCATCAAATTAATTTTTAAAAATTCTATTCCATCAGAAAAGATTTTTTAAAGTTCATATGTAAGGTAAATACTTATTTTTGGTTACCTAAAGAACAAATTTGAAATTTTACAGCGAATGAATTGCATATTATATTAAGTTCTATTATTGATTATTAATTTTCACTTTCCATTAATTATAATATATATCAGAAGATTTTAAACTGCAATTTATGAGTTAAAATATTTTATTCCAATTTGGGCCACTTTTAATCAATTTTACTCTATATTTATACTAGCTTTAATCACTCATATATCAATTTTGGCTACTCTAATTTAATTTGATGTAAGTTATTTTAAGAGTGAAAATTAATTTCCTAAATTTTTTACAAATTCATATATTTTGTATTACAGAATAATCATTTAATAAATCACATACAACCCAAATAATGTTGTCTTATTTTATTGAAGAAAAAAATAATTGAAAACAATCCACATATTACATGGCAAAAAATATTAGTATATATAGCATAAACACATTTGAAAAAGAAATTTCAATCAAAAATGAGGAGTGATTAGTTTTATAAATTTAAAATTTATGAGAAAAAGGTTCTTATGCAATATCAATGCTAATTTTACAAGATAAAAATACAATTGGCTTGAGTCACATTTTTAACATGCTTCAGATGGTAAATTAAAAAAGTGGAAAACATGAAAACAACAAAATGACATAATTATTACTAATTTTCAAAAAATAAAATTAAAAAACTATACATGTAAACCTTTAATTTTTCCTTTCAAACCTTTCTTTTTATGATACAATGTTCTTGAATTAACAGAGTCAAATAGTTGTCAATCTTCCAAGGAATTCTGCTGTTTCTATTCCTTTTCTCTCAATGTTATTAGCTGCAACATGTAAATTCACAGCAGTTGCAACAGAGTGACTAAGTACCTATAAATATAAAACAAATGTTGTAGAAAACAATTCAGGCAACGTGTTTCTTTTTAAAAGCATTAATATATTATACATCATTATGAATAAAAAAGCAATTAAATAAAAGTTGAACTTCCTAGTGAATGTGAATCAAAGAAGTAGAAATTACTCTAAAGGGTGATTTTCAATTTACTATCCATTAAGCATAAATAAATCTTCATTCTTTGAAAATAAAACTGAATAGAAAGTGAAAATTTTGATCAGACATTTTGGAAATTTTTACAGAATATAAGTGTGGTAGGTTAATCCGTAAATGCTTAAGTAGTTGATGTAGAAAGTTTTGGAACAAGTATGCTGGAATTAATAGTAAGAAAAAGTATTATATTATGACTATCTCTACCTGACCTGCCAGTTTTACATTCATTTTCCACACACTTACACTATAATTAAACATTCAAATTCAGAGCTTTATTACACTAAAATTACAATAAAAGATAGGAAACATTCTGCCATCATATCATATTTAAAGCATTAAATCCATTAAAATATACTAAGAAAAAATTTAAGAATCAATGAAATATAACTAGAAATATTAATTTATATGATTAAATTTACGAAATATGACAGTAATTCAATAACACAAATGGAAATTTCACGTGTTCTCTAAATAAGGTAATTCTGATTCGTTCAATTTATTTTCATATTCAATTTCAAAACAATTATTAAACATACCTGCTCTCATCCGAAGGAAATTTGAATAATATCAATCCAGGTGTTTCATTCTGATTTCTACAGCAAAGACAACATCTAAATTTGCTCACTTAGAATTTTCTCGATGATTTATCCGGAGTCACAAAAGGTCAGGTGTTCGCATCTGTGGTGAATAGCATATAAGCCAGTTAACAACTCTTCTACCGGAACGATCGTTTTGGCAGAATTGTTTAGTTACTGGACTGCTAACCGAAAGGTCCCAGGTTCTATCCTCGCGCATCAC
>JAPMOR010094550.1:6298-27637 GCA_026543865.1 Argiope aurantia | reverse complement strand
ACTGGACTGCTAACCGAAAGGTCCCAGGTTCTATCCTCGCGCATCACGTACCGCCTCACATCCATTCGAAAAATATACAAGAAACACAGTACACAAGGAAGAAAAATCTAAACAAATAAAAAAGAGAAAATGCACAAAACAAGATAAATCAAGCAAAATAATAATTTCAAATGGAAAAAAATGAACCAAAAGAGAATCTTCAAGGTTTCAACAACACGCTCAAAACAACAAGCAACACGGTCAAAATGGCGGCGACTTCCTGTTTCGTTTCGAAAATTCGCCGCTTTCGTTTTGTTCCCGTACAAAGGCATCAACAGAGGTGGAGCTACAATCGTTTACCAAACTTCGAAGTGAGACCTCTGGATATCTTTCTCTGTGGCTAGTTCTGAACTACGCTGTGTGCGCTACTGTCTGCAGTAGAGTCTTGTTCTGTGCACGTCTCGGCTGAAGATAATTGTCTTCTCTGTGATGTATATAGTTGTCGTCTTTGTGCTGTCCTGTGGGTCTTCGCGTAAATAAACGTCGTATTTTTTTTTTCTACTGCCGCCTGCTGATTGAGCGTTCTCCACACCATATAACTTCCACTATCCAAACGAACCCGGAAATTTCGTAACAATATATATTTAATATATAACTTTTCCCAGTATATAGGTACAGGAAAACTTTTTCCGATCCTACAAGAGACCAAGAACTTAACCTCTTTTGATAGGGGATTTTTTAAAAATTATTTTTAAAGGGACAAAATTAAAAATTATTGTCAAAACGGATGAATTGCTTAAAATGTTTTTAGCATGTTGTTTTGGACTAAAAGCTGTAGTCTAATTTTAAATTTCTTTTTTTTTTCTTCTCAATTTTTCATTTTTAACTTTTTTTAAACCTATAAATCATAACTTTCTTCAATTATTCATAATTACGAAGTTAATTTTAGATTTGGAAGAAAAGTACTCACCTGTGCCTGCTTGTTAAATCCATTACGAGAAAACATCTCCCGTGGCTAATAACTTACGAAGAAATTCTGGCACAAAAACTGTTCATTGTCCTATAACTAACTATCCCATATGTATAAAGAACTGTCTTATAACTCAAAAAAAAAATGAATTTATTGTTCAGAAAATTCCTCTCATATTTTTAATTATAGGAATTATATTCATTAGCATTTACAAGGACATCATAAGTACATAATTCTTCCGTTATTTCAGAAATGAACAGATAATAAAAACAGCGTTGAACAATGAAACCGAAACGATTAAATTTAAAAAACTGCTAAGACAGAAAAGTCGAACTCATTTCTAATCAATAATCTTATTATAGGTGATTCTGTTGAATCCCCCAAGTTGCGTTTAATAATGGAGAACAAAAATATATTTTTAGTTCACCGGAAAGGATGACAAACATCAGTCCTGAAGAAATATAAATTAAGATGAAAGTGGTAGTAAGAAATGCAAGACATGTCGGGAAGGGCAAATTTAATGTTGTTGGAATTTTATGCCATTTATTAATATAGGATGATTTCTTTATAAAGCATTTCACCTTCCAATTTGATACGATTAAAACACATTAAAAACAGTTTATTGAACATTACAAAGTGTATATAATACGAAATAAAATCAGCAGTGAAAATACTACTACTGATTGAATGATTGACGTAGGCAAGTCTTAACGATTAAGGCTACACTTAAGATTAATATATGTTGTCCAAAATTGCTATTTATCGCTAAATATAATCGTGATGTTTTTTATTGCAACTTTAAAAGTCGTTTATTAGCAATTCTGGTATACACCCAGGACTTCTCACTCTTAGAGAGTTTTTTGAAGATTGGCACGATTTTGACAAGTTTGTTGAGAAACCATATATCAATCTTACATCTTATCACTATAGTAGATCTAGCAATATTAGGCCTATTTTTTCACTTGATTAAACTTTTTGTTTTAATCCTTTTTCTTGATTTCTTTTATATCTTCTGTCCTCTAACTGAATATGTTCTTTAGCGACATGAGGAACTATCCCCTGAACGCATCTAATAATATTTCGCAGCTGGAGAGCATTGGTACAACAGTAAATGTTAATTAATGAGACAGTCTGAAATTCATATGATGTTTTGTTTATATTTGACTATTGCCATTCGACAATTAGTAATAAGTTCGATTTTTTTTTGTGCCATGTATGTTAGCGTTTCATATATATAGATTTGAATATGATAGTATTGTTGAAAATCAGGAGATTTCTGAAAAAAAAAATAATAATTGAATTCCCAACGAATTCGAATTAAAAATTATCTATTCAGCTAACTTCTACTATATGAATAATGGAATAATTCCAAACTGTCTAGTATGTGTTTCTGAAAGAAAGGTTATTTCAGATTTTTTAATTGCACTTATATATTACTGCTCCTCAAAGTTAAGTTTATAATTCATTTTAAATCAGGAGGTTCTTGGCAGTCTGGAAGACTTAATGATGGTATTGCGACAGGTTAAAAGTTTTTTCGCTGTTGACAGAATGTACCTCCTGTTAGTATCGTCTGCACTAAACGATTTTAAAGAATCTTAAAAAATGTGCTTATCTTCTATTAGATATAACTTCTTTTATCCATTCCACTGTTTTGTTTGAAATGTGAGGGGGCATTTTTTTCATATTGCCAAGATTTAAAATTACAAGGCTCGTTCCACGTTTAATCCTTGTTCAGCTTTAAAATATGGTATTAATCTGAATAAAATAAAATATGTGCTAGTGTCAAAATTAGAGGATATAAGACCCTATACACTTGCTTTCTGAACTTCAGTTTGAAAACATTTCATAATTTAAAAATTTAGACTAGGTTGTTTTAGAATACTGTGGATCTGAAAGTTGAATTTGTTTTGTATATTTTTCGCCAAATGTGGTAATCCTGATTTGATAGAAATAACGAATTATAATTTCTCGTTCGTTTGTATGATTATGGAATGCCTTGCGAAAAAATGCCCTCCCCTTCTGTTTAAGCCTAATTGAATTATATTTATTGTTTAATATATATCACATACATTTTAAAGAAATCTATGACGTTTAATATCTAATTTCCAAATGTATCTCGAAAATAAAATTTGATCTAAAATCCGTTAAATCTTGCATTTGAAATTTGAAATTTACTAGTTTTAAAAACTTGCAATTTTATTGAGAAAAACTGTACAAATAAGTGCAGTGGAACTTTGTTAACTGAAAGTTTCTTTACTTGAATTTCGGCTTTAATTGGAAATTCTTCTTTGAATGCTGGCTTGACGCTTTATAGCTTGGTATTTAGATCGTGGCAAATTGATCAGAAGGTTCCGTGTTCGAAACCCAACTGCACTGAATGATGATCAAATAAGTGGGTCTGGAGGAAAATAAGGCCATCAGAATGTCACGTGCTGACTCGCGATGGAATGTAATTGTTCTAGACGAGCGTTAGTCATCTGTTAGAAGTTTAAAGAAAATCGTTTCCCGATCAGCTTTGGTCCACTCCATCTGTCCCTGTTCGAGATTACTTTCCCCCCAAAAAACCCTCGTGTTTCTTTTAAAACGAAATGTTCTAACTTTAAAGTCAAGAATTTTTTTATTAACGTAATATTAAAATAATACCTGCAATTCTAATTTGTTTATTTATTTTAATTCCAAAAAGGCTAAATATTTTTTAGTAAAATGCTTTTATTTTCGTTTTTTAAATATGTTTGTACTTTTTGTCCTCAGAGATCACATGAAAGGCCATTTGTTTTCTACTTTAATCCAAATAAAACTTTATTACCGTACAATATATTCTATGTTTTAAAGAAAACTTTTGATGCTTTATATTTATTTTAAAGCTTTATTGCACAATTTATATTATTAGACAATATATATTACTTAAATTATTTACTTATTTATTCAAGCTATAATTTTTTTAATTATTATGATTTCACTTAATAAAATATTGGCGGTTTATTTATAAATTATCTATTATAACCCTTATGTATTAAACACAAATCTTCAGTACCATTTTTAGTTTGAAATTTGTCAGTTCTTATACCCCATCCCCCCTTATTTTCCAATCAGCCATATTTTTCTGTATTTCAAATACACAGAAATGTGGAAAAAATATTTCTTTATCCTCGCTAATTCGAATTTAAAAAAGAAAAATAATAGCTTATTGTTAAATTTCTTTTGCTGAGAAGTCATTTTTTTTTCACTGAATTGTTTGCTTGGATAATTTTAAGTGAAGAGGGGGGAAAAATTACATGGAATCCTTTAAGATCAAAAGAGTTTTTTTATTTAAGAATTCAGATTTTACTGATTTCGTTTCAAACAATTTCCATGTCGATATCATATCATAAAAATGTTCATAAAAATTTTAGAAATAATTATCTTATTTATTTAGCTATTGTTCTAAAACTGTTTATTTTTAGATCAGTTGTGGTTTAACCTACAGTTATCTAATGATCCAGAATCAACTTAAGGATTTGTGGAATATTTATACAGTTTGTAACCCCAGATATCGTACGTTATCCCCCCCCCCCTTTATTAAATTGGGCAATTTTTATTGACCAATTTATTTTGATTTTTAGCTTTATCAACATGTTAAAGATTTATTTTAATATATTTTAAAAAGTGTATATTTTATTTATAAAGTTATTTTGTTAAGTGTAACATAAAAAAATAATTAAAGTAAAAAATAAATTTAAAAAAATGAACCAAAATTAATAGTTAATAATTTCCTTATTTGTTATTTAAATGCATTTATATTATAATTTATAAGGAAATAATAACCTTAAATATGACATTGAAAAAGTCTCTTTTACAGAGTCAATATTTTAATTTAATTTATTAACATTTTAAAAATTCAACATTACAAATTGCAATCCTAATACCTTATAATTCAGAAAATTTGTATTTTTCTTTACAAATTTATTTTATTGGTATCTAAATTAATAACATTTTAAAATCACCTTGGAATTTAGTTTCAAAGTTCGCTGAGTTATTAAAAGAAAAGACGTCTAATCTATCTACGCTTTACCCTTTCATTCGCAATCCAGCTTCTGCTTTCTACGAGATTTATTTGGGACTTCGCCCCGCTAGTGTGGCGCGAAAGTTTGGAGATGGGAGTGCCAGCTCAGGTGTCGTCATCGTCATCTGACCGCGGTTCAAGATTACGAGATCTGTCCCAAAATAACCCTAGTGTTGCTTTAAAACGGGTCGTTATTATAACTAAAACTAAAACTCCGTTACTATTCGGGATCATGGGTTCGAGACTCATTTCTGCGGAAAATCCGCTTTGTATGGTAAATCTGTCGTCAAACTTTCTCATGTTGATATTGAAAAGAAATTTGAAAATGAAACCTTAGGTGCCGTATTCATAATATGACCATGATTCAAAAAATGCGGGTAAATTTCAAAATATTCCTACACAGGAAAATAAGTCAACAACATTAATCACTTCTTAAATAGTAAAACACATTTGTTAAACATTTAAGAAATAAGGTACATGAATAATTTGCTTTTATATGGCAGTAAAATATCCGAATAAGAATTCGTTTGGAAAACTTCGCATATTCATTCGCATTCAAGAATCCATATGGATATTCCGGAATTCAGAAAAATATTTCTGTTTGAATACCTGTTTTTTTAAAAAGATCATCTACGGTTAACAGACAAATTGTAACAATAATTTCTGCCTTATTATTGTAATTTTTTTTATTCATCGTTATTTTATATTTCATTTTTTAAAATAATTTTAGGATAGTAAGGAGAATTTATTAGACAAAAATGGGATTGCGTATAAAAATACTTCAATAAATTTAAAAAATACAATTTTAAAGAAATAATTATATCTTAAGCAAAATTCCTTCCGCTTTTCTGCGCTGAATATTTTGTTCGGAAAGATCTTTAAGAATTTAGTGTGAAGCTATTAATCTCTCATACCGTCGCTACTCCTTTTCACAAGAAGAAAAAGACGGTGAATAGCATATAAGCCAGTTAACAATCACACATCGCTACAGCAAAAGTGCACAGCTTCTAAATATCGCGTGATATCTGTTTATTTAATTAACTATGCAGTTCGAGAAATTAAACGACATAAGTAACAAAAAGGAACATGTCACGCATCGGACCGTTTACATTTGGTTTCAAATTGAACATTTGTTTTGGTTTCGCAGGGGTGTGACAGACACAGTTGGGACAACGTTGATGGTTGTCCACTGAAGTAGGCGTGACCTTCTATTGCGCGGAGTAGTTCGCCTCGTGTGAACCCACCTTTACAAAGGTCGTGCACGAGCGTTCTTACGACACAGCTTGGCGGGAAACATCGGATATGACGAAAGAAGTCACATGGCAATCGTTGTCCAATGGAATTTCCGACACACATCCTTGATCCATACGTTCCAGGTTCCACCATCGCTGCGTCCTGTCGCATTATAGTAAATACCGCAGAGGCAGCTAATCATATTGCTGTAATACAAACCTATATAAAGAGTGAAGAAGACTTAATCCAGTTTTATTCCGTGAGACTATTACATCTGGAACTTAAAAAGGTGAGTTTCAGTTTTTGGCATGTTTCTTATTTGCTGAGATTTTTAGCATCCGCTACCTGTAAAGAGTGGGGGAGTCGGGTCACACCTTGTTGGCGGCACTTAAATAAACAAATTTTCATAGAGGTACTTTAAGTCACTGACCAATTGTTTTTGTAACACGTAGACGTTTTTACTTTTATTCCTTACATTTAATTTAAAATGGAATTTTTTTGTGCTAAAATTTAATTTTCAGTTTTCAAAATATATGTGCAGAATTTATTATACTAATTTTTTTTAACAAAGGAATAATAAAGATAACGGAAATTTTTGTGATAAATAATGTTATAAAATTAAAGTAATTATTTCGATTTTTATGTTGATTTATTTTTTAATTATCTTAATGCAAATTGATGGGAATGCAGACTTTTATATTATTCAGCTAAACAACGGTTTTTAAAATACTAGGAAAATTAATTAATTTTCAATTTCCAATTTTGAGTTCCAACTGAGAAAATTTCAATTATGTAAGAATGGTATTTTTTAAAAATATATATAAATCCTTTTATGTGTGGGTAGTTTACTTATGCATTTTCAAATGTCTACCAATTTTTTTCTTTAAAAGACAGTATCAATCGGAAATTATTTTCACTTTCCAACGGAAGTAAAGATATAAACAAGTTAAAAATTTTTTAATTAAAAGAAATTCTTTTAAATTTTAAATCTTTGTTTTTATTTTTTATAAGAAACTCATCTTAAAATAATTGTATTTTTAGAAACGAATAAATTATATTATTAAAGTCAACTGCATCCTTCAAAGTGTATTTATATTGATTTTGTGGGAGTTGCCCTTGATCATTTTTTTTGTTAAAAAATTACTAACCCTAAATAGGGTGTGATCTCAGATATATAAGTAAAGAAGATTAATGGGAGGAGCTATGTAACTATCAGCTACTATGTAATGAAAAACTTCTTATATGAATTATAGTACTGAATTGATTTAAATAATTTGCATAATAATAGTTTTATCCAATTATATGAATTAAAATAAATTTTGCAGAAATAAAAATTAGTGTAAATTATTAGATTTCATTTGAGCAAAATATTATTACAATGTTTTACTTGTTTGAATTTATAACATCTTAATATATTTTACAAACTGATATGAAACAAAAAAGGCATAAAAACTAATTACATGCTAGAAATATAATGGAGAATATCTTGTTAGCTGTAGCTATATTTATCCTAATAATATTTATAGAATGTGGTTATTATTAACTAATGAATCTTTTTAAAATTTGTAGCTTTTATCTAAATGAAATAAAATAATGAAAATGTATTTTATACTGATTCATTTAATATGCTTTCCTTATTAATATCTTTATTTTAAAATTTGCATTTCATACATTTATGCACTTTTATAACATTGAATCTTGCCATTAATGACAAATTTTGAATTGAGAAAGGAAATATTTGTTTATTGCTTAAAAAGAATGCTAGAGATGTTCTTCTGAACTATGAATTTTAAAACAATTTTATGTAGAGGATGTCTAAAAGCTTTGAGTGAGCTTAAAATAGATATATCTTTATAAGAGAGAAAGAATTCTTAAAAGGTTATTAAGTTTCATGTGGCTGGTTTAATTGTTCATCAGAAGTTTTATTTTGGGGCATTTTACCTAAAAACTGCTTTTTCTTTTTAAAATCAGCATTGGTTTATGATTTCAGTAGGTGGGAAGAAATAATTTTGAAATGTATTGTAAAGCTAAAATTTCTAAAAGCATGAGATGGGGGTGGGAATCTGTATATGCACACTTATCAATATCTTACTAATGAATTATTTTAATCATTTATGCATACTAAGTTATGATTATTGTAAATTACTTCAAAATGTTTATAGATAACCTATATTATTTGTATTCATGTTATATAAGTATAGGTAATTATTATAGCTACTAGATCCATGTGGAAAATTTTTGGCTTTAGAATTGTAGGTTTGAGATCTGATTCCATTGGACATTACATGTTAAATCTAGTATGAACAGGTAAACATCCTTATTTGGATGTGGCACATAAAATTCGAAAGTAGTATGCTGTAGGGGTGCTTTACTCTATTAACTGATTACGTTTCCAAAATTCCATTTCTATCTAAAAGTAACTCTTTGTAGCTTAATAAAAAGGATGATAAATTAGTAAAATAGTTGATTAATTAATATTGTATGTAGTTAATATTTTTTAAGGATTGATTCTTTGTCTTCCAAGATGTGATTGGAATGTATAAAGCTATTATTTCATTATTAAATCTTTTGCTCACATCTCATGTGTGAATATTTTTTAGTAGGTTTTTTTTTTTTTTTTTTCTCTTTTGCATAATAATTTTACTGTTTCTTTTTTGATCAAAATAGCTCTAGTTTATTTGCTTAAAGTAAAAATTGAAGAAATGTATTTGTATGTTGTGTTTCCATGCCAATAAAAATTCTTATTTCTTTCTTAGCTATACCATGCGTGAATGTATCAGCATACATGTTGGTCAAGCAGGAGTTCAGATTGGAAATGCTTGTTGGGAATTGTATTGCTTAGAGCATGGAATCCAACCTGATGGTCAGATGGCTTCAGATGCCAATTCTGATGCCATTGATGATTCATTCAACACTTTCTTCAGTGATACCGGCAACCAGCAATATGTCCCTCGAGCTATCTTTGTGGACCTGGAGCCAACTGTGATTGATGAAATCCGCACTGGTGTTTACAAGCATTTGTTTCATCCAGAGCAAATGATAACCGGAAAAGAAGATGCTGCCAATAACTATGCAAGAGGACATTATACTATTGGAAAGGAGATCATAGATTTAGTTCTTGATCGTGTTCGTTTGCTTGCAGAACGGTGCACTGGACTGCAGGGCTTTCTAATTTTCCATAGTTTTGGTGGAGGTACTGGATCTGGCTTCACCTCTTTATTGATGGAAAGACTGTCTGTTGATTATGGGAAAAAGTCAAAATTAGAATTTGCCATTTATCCTGCACCACAGGTAGAATTTTTTTTTCCTCCTTGATTTTAATTGTTTTAGAAATGAAATTTTTGAAATTTATTTGTTAAAGTTTATATTGTATTATTTTATAAAATTGTGATGATATTCTACCAGCCAAAATTTACCAAATCTTTATGATAACTCACTATTACAATGTTAACATTTAAACTTATTAATAATTAGGATTGTGTTAGTAGAATAGTGTTTTTCTATGCATGCTTTTGTAATAGAGAACATTTATTTGTGCTTACTTGGTTTTTAAATTAATGAAAATTATTGTATGATTTTACACAATCTTATTAAAATTGTGAATAATAATAATGGGAAACTTATTCGTATAGTTATTTTAAAGGAAACTAGTTATTTTAAAGGAAAGACTTCTTAAGAAATTTTTTATTCTATCTTTTTACTCTTAAGTATAATTTTTTCTGAATTTAGTCTGCATGCATGCATTACTTAGACAATATAGTCTAGGAATATAATATTTTAGTTCAGAATTTCCAATTAAGCTAAACACAAGTCATAAAAATTAACTACTCATAAAAGAAAGCATGATCTAGATAATTATATGCTTGAAGCATAGAATTGTCTGATATTTTAAAGGTAAATTCTTCTTAATATGAGTAAAATATGAAGTCAGTTTTGGGAAAATAGGGAATTTTTTTGATGTTGTCATTAAAAATCTGTTAGTTAAAATTAATTTTTCAATTTCATATTATATGTGGATCAAAATATTTTTATTATTTCTGGAAAATAACTCTAAAAATAAAATTTATATTAAATGAAAAAATAAGTATTATTAAAACCTTCTATATTTTAAAAGGATTGCCGAATTACATTGTTTGTATTGTATTTGCATGTATTGTTTCTATTGTAGAAGTACATTATTTCTATTCATTTATATATGTTTAATTCTGAATTTCTTATTTTTCAGACATCCACTGCTGTTGTTGAGCCTTATAACTCTATTCTAACTACACACACCACTTTAGAGCATTCAGATTGTGCTTTCATGGTTGATAATGAAGCCATTTTTGATCTTTGCACCCGGAACTTAGATATTGAACGTCCAACTTATACCAATCTGAACAGATTGGTTGGCCAAGTTGTGTCATCCATTACTGCTTCATTGAGATTTGATGGTGCCCTCAATGTAGATTTGACAGAGTTTCAAACAAATCTTGTGCCATATCCTCGAATTCACTTTCCTCTTGTATCTTATGCTCCTGTAATGTCAGCAGAAAAGGCATATCATGAACAACTGACTGTTCAGGAAATCACAAATTCTTGTTTTGAACCATCCAACCAAATGGTTAAATGTGACACTAGACATGGCAAATACATGGCTTGTTGTCTTTTGTACAGAGGAGATGTTGTTCCAAAAGATGTCAACGCAGCCATTGGGTCCATCAAAACCAAACGCTCAATCCAATTTGTTGATTGGTGTCCAACTGGTTTTAAGGTAAAATGTAATTTTTTAAATTTATACTTTAGATGATGTTTTTTTGTTTTAAATTAAATATGAAATTTGGGTGTTTCATTAAAAAAATATTAAGATTATATTTTTTAAAATTTGATTTATTTTTAAATATTTAAAACAGTTTAAACATTAATTATAGGGAGTACTTATTGCTGTAATTTAGTCTTAGACCCCCCTCCCCCTTTTTTTGAATTTCATTTCCATTGTTGCATATCAGTACAGATAGAGATGACATTAGGGTCATAGAGTTGCTACATCTCTCAAAATTATTTTGGCAATTTTAAAAAGAAAGGGTTGTTTTTTTTTCCCATATTGAGAGCTTTATTGACAATAAAAATAATATTAAAAAAAGAGAATAAATCAATAAATCAAAAATACTAAAATTTGTGTTTATTTGGAAACTAGCATCTGAAAGCATCGAAATTCTATATAACAGCCTATAGTGAAAAGCAAAAATTCTTCTCATTGATTTTTGCAGCAATTAGACTGCTGACTCATTGTTGCTAATGGAAATATATCTGTTTTAATATATAATTGCTTTCTTTCATCAAAAGTCACTTGTTGGGGAAAATACAAACAAACACCATATATTGGTAATTTTGTAAAATAAAATTCAAATAATTATACAATTATATTTACTTTTTTTAGAGATAAGTTTTTTTTTTTTTTTTTAAGAATTGTATTTTCTTGTGAAATATTTTTATACAGTACTGCTGTTTTTGTGAACTAATATGCCAGCAATGAGTACAAACTGTAATAAATATTTTAAATTAAGTCATTTCTGATCATTTTGACTCTCGGAAGTTAACTGTGTGACTATGGGTTTATGTGTTATGAGATGAATTTATTAATGAATATCTCTTAATTAATCAAAATAAAGTTTGCTGAATCTGAATTGCATGTGATTTCTTCTTTGCAACCAATGAAGGATATATCAGTAATGGAATCTGAGGTAAAAATTTGATAAGTTAAGCATGATCATATTTATTACATCACTATTATTCTTTTACAACCCACTCTCTTTATAAAACTTTTCTCTCCTTCAGTAAATGTGTCTGAATGCAATTGATGGCTGTCATTTTCTTCTGAGATTTCAGAGATTAAAAATTCTGCTACTTTTCCGTTAGCCAGGCGCAAGCGAAAAATCGCCAAATAATGTAGAATTCCACCCAATTTTTTACGCCAAATGCTCATTTGGTTCACAATTCGTTAGCCGGGTGCAAGCGAAAAATTGCCAGCGCTTGGTTCACAATTGGCGACATTTGCGTCCAGCTAACAGAAAATTATAAAAATTCTTTTTTTATTTTTTATTTTGGCCAAACACGATTTTTTTTTCATGTGTGTCAAATGATGCTGAATACTATTTTTCAAGTAGATATATAAACAATATTTTTGCATCATAAAAAGTCAAAATAAATTCCAGAATTTATTTTATAGCTTAATTTTCTTTTCCCATTAAGACTTTTTGTATCCATTCAATCCTTGATAAAATAATTGAAAATAAATATTCTATAGAACCATGGTAGTTCATTCAAAACTGAAGCAGCCACATTACAACCACATTGATATAATATGCATCTCTGTACAATTTAAAATTGATTTCATAAAATTTAAACTGATATTAAATAATGAGTTCTACTTTTGCAGAATATTGTCTTGAAAACTACACTTCAAATATATCAGTCAGCTTTAAATGATATAACATATGCTAGTAATTTAAAGGGAAATAGACTAAAACTTCAACCACATAATGTTAATTTCCTAGAGCAAGTATTGGGTTTGGTTCTCTGACCTTGTCATTCAATGTGATGGTCAAAAACTAATTTTGAGGAGCAGAAGTTTGGACTCTCTCAAGGAAAATTTGTTGATATTCTAAGGATTATATTGACTAAAGTTCCTAAATTATTATTTGAATCATCAATTTATTTGCTAATAATTTTTCTGTGTATAATGTATTGCAGTTTTTTAAAAACTTCTTGCTTATTTAGCTTTAGTTATTTAATGGAATTCTTTATTTTATTTTCTGGAGATTTAAAACTAAATGACTATTATTTATTTAAATCTTCATAAAACAATTTTATACTGAATTTATTTGAGCAGAATTAACATGTACTTTTTTTTTTTACTTGGGTATATATACTTCATTGACAATTGTATTAACTTATCACATATTTTTCAAATATTAATTTGTATTTAATTTTTTTGTAGGTTGGCATAAATTATCAACCTCCTACTGTAGTACCACGTGGTGATTTATCAAAAGTTCCACGTGCTGTGTGTATGCTTTCGAATACCACAGCTATTGCCGAAGCCTGGTCAAGATTGGATTATAAGTTCGACTTGATGTATGCCAAACGTGCTTTTGTCCATTGGTATGTAGGTGAAGGTATGGAAGAAGGAGAATTTTCAGAAGCCCGAGAAGATCTTGCTGCCTTGGAAAAGGATTATGAAGAAGTTGGACTTGATTCGACTGAAAATTTTGAAGATGAAGGCGAAGAATATTAAGAATTTCTGCAAAACTTTTGGTTGTTCTGATTTAATTTTCTGAGGGCTATTTTCACTCTACTCTTCCTTTTTAAATATTAATCAAATGCATTTTTCATAACAATGTAAGCATGGATTATTTTTCCAGTATGAATTAAGCTATTAGAAACCAAAAAGTTTTTAGGTCCTTTGCAAAACAATACACTGAGAGCAAGAAATTATTTATGATAAAAGTGTAATTCAGTCTTCAATTAATTTAAAATTATTATGAACTATTGCTTTCTTAATTCATATCATATGTATTATTTTTAATAACTATTCATTTTTTTTATTTCAATCTATATATTTTTATTTAATTTTTTCACCTTGCTAGTTCTTAAGATGTCATTGGAAAGGCAGTCTTAAATATTTTGTGTTCATATAACAACAGATTTTTTATAGAAAAATTGACATTTCTAAAAATGTCATTATCATTTTCTAGTCTTTAATTTTACCTCAAACAATAATAATATAGTTTTGTTTTATCTTGACTTCATATTTTTATTTTAGAGTTTTAAATGTTGAGTTATGTATACATTTATTGAACTAATTTCTTACAATCAATGAATCTTCTAATCAATTAGAACTTCTAATGTGCATTTTTCTGTATTTTTCTATTTGGTAAATATAAAATCTTTTTCAGTGCTAATTGTTTAATTTTTTAGATTTTACATCAATTGACTTAAATCATCAATAATAAATTGCTCTTGTTAATTTCATAGTTTCTTTTGCTATAAAATAAATAGTAAATCTTTTTATTTATGAAATGATTTTAAAATGTAAACATTTACTAAATATTCAAGTATATGCAAGTGAAGCAATAAATCTTTTAAGAACTGTAGCATGTTTTGAAATCTATCATTTAATTGTAGACAATTTTTAGCTGTGTATATAATTTGATAACAAAGAACATTGATTATATAAGGTCACATTAAAATTTTAGAAGTAATTTGGTTTTAAAAAGTCATTTTGGGATGTAATATATATTTTAATGCATTTAGAAATGTGAAAAGTTAAAAATAAAAGTATCTGAATAATAATAAAATTCTCAAAAGTATTCTTTTAAAATATAAATATGTTACAGCATTGCTTTTAAGTAGGACTTTTATATTCTATTACTATGATTGTATGTTTTGTAACAAACAAATGTAGTATATTATTATAATTTAATTATTTTAAATTTTTTTTTACCTTTTTAGAATTTTATAATCCAGATTTCTTTTTGAAACATTCAATCATTAATGTCTTGCTTCATTGGTTATCTTAAAAAATTATCTTTGTTCTGATTTGATAGATATTATCTTCATATAATCGGGATAAATGTATAGCTAGTTCCATAATTTTTGAAACATTTGCATTTTCTTGTATTATAAATAATAATAACTTATGCAGTAAAAGAATTTTATATGATAAATTTATCTTTAATAAAAACATATGCTTCATATTGATAATTTAATGTCCTTTATGATTAAGCTTTTTGAAGCATGTGTTTTATGAATCCCTTCATTATTTTCATAGTATTCCTTTTGGAGTTATTACAATTTAGAAATCGGTGGAAAATGCATCAAAATATGTATAATCATGTTTGAAGTTTATTTTCCAAGCTAAGTCATTAATTGAATGCCTATTGTTTCATCTGTTCTCTAAATTTTAATCATTAATTTAAAAGAAAAGATTATTTAGATTTATTGAAATGACATGTTATAATGTATTTCTTTATTTAAATAGCAACATTAATTTGTTTCCAATATTTTGTTGTGTAAATGAATTCAAATATAAAATGGCAGCTTCCAATTCTTTATAGAGATTTTTGATTTATTGCTGAATATATATATGCTCTAATGTTCATGTAATCTTACTGGAAACTAATAAAATATAAATCTGCAATAACTTCACTAAAAAAAAAAAAATCTGTGGAAAAATTCTTTTTGACTCATTAAAATTCTTGAATTGTTTTATCTTAGTTTCCTTTCAGTGTAAATCATATATTGAGTGCCTGTATTTTAATAATCAGCATATACATTTTATCAAATCATCACTAATAATATCAGACTTAGTGGGAGTACATTCTCATGAAAATATTCTTCTTTTTTTAAGGGCCGTTGTTTTTTATGCATATATTTAATTTTTATCATAATATTTTTCAACTTTTTACTGCGTGAAATTCAGTTTTTCAGTGTAATTCTTTTTAAATATCCTTTGGTACAATTATTTTTAATGTAGTTTGTTACCCATGATTTCCAGTATTTTAAACATACACTTGCACATTTCAGCCATGGTTGGATCTTGTGCAACTAAAACTCATATCAATCGATCTTAGTTTCCAAGAAACAGGTTCAAACAATAATTAGCACATGCTTATTATAATTCTGTAGCTTTAAAAATTTATTCACAAAAATAATTTGAAATTTTTTTTAAAAATACATTTTTAGACATTTTCATGTAATAATTTTAAAATATTACTGATTTTTTTTGGGGCCAAACTGTCATGCTTAGTATTAATTTTATTCCTAGTAATAATTTAAGCACATGTTTTCATTGTATTGCATGTATGTTTGTTTCTATCTATTAGTAGTCAACGAGGGGATAAAAAAGAAAAGGTGGATGCTTATTAGTAAATTTATATTAATGTTTCATCAAAACGACAAATTTATTATTCTGATTTTGTAATTGTATTGCGAGTTCCACAATGTGAATTTAGTTATTTTGAACTATAGACTGATATATGCGAGGCCTGAATGGACTGCTCTTTTATTCTACATCATTGAAAAGATGTTTGATGTTACATCAGATTTGGTATACACTATACCCATATTCATGGCTAATTTTTGATACAGTAAGTGATCATTTCAAATTTTGAAAAGTGATACAAGATTTTAAGAATATTTTATAAAATTTTAAATACCTGTAAAATTGTTACATTTTCATGTAATAATTTTAAAATATTGCAAACGTATTTCTGGGCCTCACTATCATGTTTAATATCCAAATTGTTGCTAATAATAGTTTAGAAGAATTTGAAATTGTGATTAACTTTTATTTATTTTTATATCTTAGTTGGGAGCATTATATTTTAGGTCCCCCCCCCCCCAAAAAAAAAGACGTTTTTCATATCACCATGTAAGAATTATTCACTTTGGGAGTGTTTAGATCTATTATATTAATACAAATTGATTTTATAAACAGTATTTTTTAAAAAAATTTATTTTTTATTTTATATGAATTTCTTACTTTTCTAATGCATTGACCACCATTTAGCTGTGTTCAAAAAATAACATATATATTTAAACTATGTAATGGCATAATTACTTCTCAAACTAACATAATTCACTTATTATTAATTTTACATTAAATTTGGATTGTGCGTGTGCATGCGCGCATCAGTATTAAGAAATTTTTAATTAAAATTACAATTTAAATTATTCACTTAATATTTAATTAAAACTCTTACTTCGAGTAGAAAAATATCAAATTATTTAATAGTCTTTATAAAACATTTTAATGTGAACATTATTTCATAAGCCTATTAAATGAAAAGACTGCATGATAGATAGCGTGTACTTTCTTCTTAAAGTTCTGTTACTTGCAAGTAAGTTGCAGCTGTATTTCCGTTCTATCAACAAATCGTTAAAAAAATCGACATTGGCTGGCGTGCAAAAAATTTCTGCGATTGGCCAACCAGCGCCTACTCTGCTCCTTTCATGGTGAAATGGAGAACCTTCTAATGTAATGAGCCAACTTTATTGATTCTAAAACGTCGCGACGCCTCTGTGCCTAGAAGGCGATATTACCTTGAACATTGAGTTACGTGGGTGCGTTGAGAACTTTTTTTTTTTTTTTTTCCTTCTGGGAAAAGTAAAATTTTTGACTACAAGAGTATAACATAATTAGAATATAACAAAGCGTGCATCTTTCGTGACTAGAAATATTTTAACAATTCAGTAGAGCATTTTTTGAACAACCGGTTAGTTAACTGTGTTTGGCGAGTATACTCGTCATGGTAAAGGTGCAGCATTTTGCATTATGATGAGTTTATTTGTCAGAAATAATTAGTAGTGACAATTTACGGTTTGAATTACAATTTTAGTAAAAACTCACATATTCGTAAATTTCTAGATGTTTAAAATATTTTGAGGCCAAATCAAAATCAAAGGAACAAATAGAAGATTATTATGTATGTTAGTTTAAGTAAATAAATAAATGCGATTATTGAAATTAAAAGAAAAATAAAAGTCATTTCATTAAAACATAATTTCATATTGCACATACTTTGTGTTTGACGAAAATACTCGATAAATTTTAGCGACACAATTTAAATACGCATTTTCCGAAGAGGCGAAAACAGTTGACTAGTTAACGCGCATTTCAATGGTCATAATGATCGATATGTCGGTCAAAGTATTTGTACCTTCAAAATATTGCGTTTTCAATTTTAGTCGCATAACATAGACATTTTATCGATTGCAGAAATTGTATGATATACCGTAAATTTAATTTGTTGAAATCGCTTAAATTCACTTTTGAAAATATCGTTAATAGAAGCCCCTGTAATATAGACCCTCCCCCCCAAAAAGTTTTTATACTTTACGTTTTAATACGTACGTACATTAGGGTTTTTTTTTCAGTTAATTATTTCTGCACAGAAGTATAATTTTAAGGAGCTATTTACTATTGTGAACAAAAAGTATCCGGAATGGGAAAATAAGACGTATCAATTTATTGATCGAATTTTAATGCATCCCCATCTAAATCTCCTACGACTGTAATGCATTCTTATCAACGTTATTTTTAATCATCAAAATTATGCTTTAAAATTGGTTTTTACTTTCTCGTATATACAATATTGAGAAAGTATAGCAATCATCAAATAATTCGTACTCGAGATTTTGACGAATCTCCCAGGTGTAGACCTTTCCGAGTTCGATAAACGCATTTTTGAAAAATATCCGTCTGTCTCTCAGTAGCAAATATAACTGAAAAAAAAAATGTTTTATGCTAGATGGTTGATGATGCAGATATCTATCAAATTTTGAGTAAAATCCGTTTGGGGAGTTCGTCTGTCCATCGGTTCGAATATAAGTTAACGTATTGACTACAAAACAAAGAGAGTTAGATAAGATTCGGTGCGCAGCTATAATATCTATAATGTAGATACCTGTAAAACTTTGAGTCTTAAACAGCAATGGATTGATTGTCTGTAGGTCTGTACTTCCAGAAACTTGTATAAGCGGGGATTAAATGAACGCTACGTTTTAAGTATATCAAATTAGGTATGGGATTTTGTGACTACAAATGCAGTTTTGTGCCACATTTTTGTTTTAGCCGATTGTGAAAAACATGACAAAAACATAAATTCAATTTTCCAGAGATGCCAGAGGTTAATCGCCAAAAATAACACTATAAATTCAGTAAAAATGTTAAATTCACGCCAAAGGTTAATATTTCGTAACTATTCTACGCCAGTGCCATGCAAGACGTTCTTTGGCATGAGAAGTTTATGAAAAGTACTCGAGAAAGTTTTGGGGTAGCCATTCCCGCTGGTTCTAAAATCTTTTCAGAAAATAATATAATGACAAATATTATGTATTCTTTAGAATTTCAAGTTACACAACATTAATTATTTTTTTAAAGATTTGGTGAATCGAAGTGAGCAGTGGATTGTACTTTTGCTTAAACTTCTTTATTTACGCTATTTACACTCCTTTTGCGGTAAGTAGTTTATATAATACATGACTAATTGCGGTTGTCAGAGAAGGTGAGCCTTACAAACTGAAGGTGTTTACAGCTTCTGCGGGGGCTGGAGAGCCGATGCGGGTCAACGTTCTAATGAACCCCTGAAAGACTCGGCGGGTAACGGGGTTGCCGTAATTTTAAGATTGCCAAGTTTGGCGTTAAACAACGCACGCGTGAACAAGATTAATTATTGAATAAAAGATTCAGTGTAATTATTGAACCAATACCCTCATATTTTGCTAATTTTGGAGTGATTTTAGTCTAATTTTTTTTCCTGAGCGAACCAATTTATGTTTATTGCCCCATCACAATACTTTTTCGATTTGCTACTAAAAACAAATATTTTCCTACGATTTTATTATGAAGACAGCTAATGTATTAAATTTTAAATAATAAACTATACTAAATTTCAAATCTATATAAAACGTACTTGCAAAAAAAGAAAAAAAAATCTTTTATTTGCAAACGAAGCATGAACGATTTTCTTTGTGTTAAATGGGCCAGCTTCCTTAAAACACCTTTTATTATAATAATAATACATTATTTTTGGATGATGCAGATTTATTTAATAAAGTTATTAAATGGAATAGCTATTTGAAAATTAAGTAAAATAATAAATCAGGACGTGACGCTATGTTTTAAAATAAGAAATTGAAACATCTAGGTTTTTATTTCAACAAAAAGTAGACAAAAGCATGCCTATATTCTTTGCAATATTGTCATAATGCTCTAAAAAATGTGATATAATTACGAACCATTGTTAAAACAACAAAATATGTCCATACGTTTATAAACATTTACAATATTTTGAAGTTATTAAAACAGTAGTCCTGTTCAGAAGTAGTTATGTAATTCACCATTAGCATTTCAAAATGGATGAATTTATTTTTTAAGTATATTTCCAAAGACCCCAATAAATGAAACATCGTATATTATTTGAATCATTCACCTTTTCTTTGGTTTTGAAGAAAAAGTGTCTCAAATTTCAATAATGCATTAGTAGGACTTGACGAAATGTCCTAGACTGATTTGCACAGTTCAGAATTTCGATTTTCTGTAGGAGATTGGAAAAATTATTTCGAATTAGCATTAAATGTTCGTATTGTTCCAAAATCTATGTTATTAAATAACTCGTTAAAAAAACTATAATCTTTATAACAAGTGAGATATTAAATTTTTTTATTAATAACTATCTTAAAATATGACGTTTTATAAACGGACTAAAAAGTACAAAGTAATTTCTCCTAATACTATATAAATGTATAACACCATACAGATTGGCCTGAAAACTTGTGAATTTTAAAAATCCACAAATATAAATTTTCCAGTAGGTATCTGCCTGTCTATGATTGTAAATCTGTATGAGGCCTAGAGAGATTATTTTATACATCTCAGTCCATTTTTAAAACATGATTAATAAAAAAATCCTTTTAGTCTTGTGACAGTTTGCAATTGATTTTCCGACGACCTATTGACTTTGTGCGGTGCCATCTGTGAGTAATGAAAGCTTTCAATCTATTGCAAAATTTTTACAGAACAGACAGCTAAGAAAGCGAGTTAATATTTTATTGTCATCCCATTCTGAACTCTATTTAAAGTATCTTACCTCATGAGGGAGTTTAAAATCGATTGCAAAATTTGCACTGGACGGACAAAAAGACATAGCAAAAAGAAGTTAATAAAAATGTCTTAAAATAAATTCTCCTCAATTCTTGTTATACGCATGTATTATCGAGTTCCGAGTTAACCAATACCTCTGGTTTTTGATTTTTCTTCCTGGATTGAAAAAGTGTCTTAATGAAATATTCCCGAATTGCCACCTGATTGAATAATGAACAATTTATGATAAAATGATGAAATAGGTTTAATCAATCAAAAGGCTAGCTTCTTAAGAGTTTTTCCCAATCTTTACTGCATGGTGAATAGAATCTAATATAATATAACGAATATGGGGGAGTAATCTAGGAGACATGTAGTTAAAACAACAGCAAAATATTTGATTTTTGCTTATATCGATACTGTTATTTTTAATTATTAACTATTTTATTATTTTTTATATAGTTTTTGGGATTTTCTTTTTTAAAGAAA